>MQRK01226503.1:58588-71794 GCA_001938485.1 Girardia tigrina
ATATATATATATATATATATATATATATATATATATATAAGAGTATTAAAAAGAGTATTTGTAAGAATATATGTAATGTTAAAGTAGTTTCAATTACATTCAAAGTTCAAAGGTTGTGAGGAATATTTTAATTTGTTTGAATGTGTGAATGTATGGATGCTGTATGTTGATTCAAGTATGTTGAATTTAGAATAGTGATTCTCCCACCCAGATGGAAATTGGTATTTTTATTTAAATTTAAAGTCATTGACTATTCGAACATAATTAAAATAATCATTTCATACGTTCATATTTTTAATTTCACAAATTAAAATTAAGTTTAATAATTTTTAGTAAAATTTAAATAAAAATTTTTTAATAATTTGATGACATTTTTATTATCTTGGGATTTATTGAGAAATTATAAAAATTATTATTTTAAAAATAACTTAGAAAAATTGTTCGAATAATCATGATTAAAAACAGAAATAAGAAAACCAATTAGAACTATGGCAAACGATGAAAGACTTTCTGAGAGTCAAAATGACTCCATATGTAATTGTAATAAAAATTCACACGGGACTTGTTTAAATGTTCTTAATATGGCGACACACGAACACGTGACACCAATTATCAAGGGACCGGAGACATTCGATTTGTTAGAAGTAAAATTAGAAGAATTCTTAATAAGCTTTGATAGATACTCAAAGATTTTGGGATTTAAGGAAGAAAGAAAAGCAATAATAGTTACAGCATTCATGACCCCAGAAGCGATAAACAAATATGAGAAGACACAAGGAAGCAGCTGGGAAACAAGAATGAGAAGTGCATTCTCGAAAGAGAAGAATATTTTAGAGATAATGAAGGAGCTTGTAGAAAATTTACGAATTTGAGCTGAAAGACAGGAATATAAGAGTGGTCGCGTACACGACAAAGGAAAAATAAAGAATGGAAGAAAGTAGAATATAGAACAAGAAGACCGAGACCAGGATACGATGAGAGAAAGATCGAAGAACCAAGAAAAAATTTTAATGCGAGAAGGATCATATGTCGGGCCTGCCATGAAGAAGGACATATGAGACGGGAATGCCCAAATGTTAAATGCAACCATTGTTATAAGAAAGGGCATGTAAGAACACAATGTTATGAAAATCCAAACAGATTTAGAGAACGCAAACAAACTGGAAGAGAAGAAATGATCGAAAAGAATACACAAACACACAGTACAGAGGTCGAATTGGATATACGAATAGAAGAGACCAAGTAACAAAATTAGAAGACTTCGATGACGAGTGGGAAAGAATGTCGGAAAGATCGAATAAAAGAGGAAGTCTAACAAGAAGACAAAATATTACAAACAAGAAAAATTTCAGAGACGAACAGGGAAACAAGGAGGCACGGTCACAGGGAGAAGTGATCAGTGCACTTCACTAAGAAACGAATGTAGATGTATGTTTGACTGTATGAATGATTTATATAAGATGACTTATGTTGTGTATGGGATGCTGTTGAAAATATTCCTCGAGAATTGTGCATATTAGATGGTGAAAACGAAATACACAATGAGAAATGTGACAGTTTGATCACAGAAAAGATGAAGAAAGAAGCACAAATATAATGAAAATATCAAAGTTTAAAATAGAATACGAAGAACTAAAAGGTAGACCTAGTTTGGAATTTCAAATAAAGAATAAAAAAGAACGATGTTTATTGGATACGGGAGCACGAGTCAATGTAATTAAAATAGACATACTCAAAAATATGGAAAATATCAAAATAAAGGAGACAAAAAGACGTATACACTGTGCTAACGACTCAGAACTAGTAAATTACGGAATAGTACAACTAAAGATTAAGATTGAAAGAATACAGAAAACAGTGGATTGTTTTTGTGGTAAAAGATTTGGAACCCGAAATGATTGCAGGAATAGATTTTCTAAATAAATTCAGCATAAAACTAAAGAAAGAAACATGATACAACAAAGGAGTGATGGTAATGCGCGATACTTTAATTGACGGAGACAGACTTAAAAGAATAAGGGAAATATACGCAGATAAGATAGATGAACAATTAATGAAATTACTAATAGATTATAAAAATATATTTATGGCGGACTAATGGGATATAGGGAAGACCACTCTAACTAAGCATAAAATTGAAAAGCAAGTAGAACCAATATTGGTAAAACCATACCGTCAGTCAAAACACTTTGAGGAAAAACTAGAGGATATTATCACGAATTACGAGGAAAATGATATCATTGATAAATGAAGTTCGCAGTGGAATTTCCCGCTAGTATGCGTATGGAAAAAAGACAAACAGGATATCTGAGTATATGTTGATTTTCGACTATTAAATAAAGTCACAATCAGACCAGCACATCCAATGCCAAATGTAGAAGAAATGCTAAATACATTAAATGGAGCGAAATACTTCAGCACGATCGACTTGGGAAGTGGATATCATCAAGTTGAATTGGATAACAATTCAAAATTAAAAACTGCATTTTCGACAAAGAACGACCAATATTGTTTTAAAACAATGTCATTCGGAATTGCAGCTGCCCAGCGACATTTCAAGAACTAATGACAAGAGTGTTAGGAGAATTAAACTGGAAAGAAGCAGTTGTATACATGGACGATATTCTAATCTTCGCAAAAGACAAAGAAGAACATTTTAGACAAGTCGAACACATATTTCAAAAGATTAAAGAATCGGGCCTTCGGATAAACCCTGAAAAGTGTCAATTCATGGTAGATAAGACAAAATTTTTAGGATATGTCTTGAGCAAAGATGGTATAGAGACGGATAAAACAAAAATTGAAGCAATCGACAAATTTCAAAATCCTTCATGCATTAAACATTTAAGAAGTTTCTTGGGGCTAACGAACTATTATAGAAAATTTTTGAAGGATTATGCAAAATATTCAAAAATACTGGAAGGGCTGTGGAAAAAATAAAGATAAAATATCGACATGGACAAAGGAATGTGACGAAGCATTTTAGACATTAAAAGATAAAATGACAAAAACACCGATCCTAGCATATCAAGATTTCGAAAAGGAGTTTATACTGGATACAGACGTCAGTTTTGATACAATCGGGGCAGTACTGGTACAGAAGGATGCATACGGAAGAGAAAGAGTAATTGCATATGGATCCCACAAGATGAACAAACACGAACTGTATTACAAGAAAAGAATTATTGGCAATCTATTACTTTACCCAACACTTCAAACATTTCTTATACGGGAAGAAGTTTCTACTTAGAACGGACCATAAGGCCATCACATTCACAATGACAACGAAGAACCCAATAACTCCACAATTCCAAAATTGGATAAACTTCCTTAGTGGACTAGACATGAAGATGGAATACCGCAAGGGCGAAAAACACACTAATGCAGACGCAATGTCGAGAAATATATGTGAACTATGTGTATAATGTCAGACAATGCACGATGACGCTAAAAAAGGGAAGGTTAAAACTAGAATACTAGCATTAACAGAAGATTCAGAAGAGTTCCTTTGGCATACGAATGATGAACAAATAGAACAGATTAAAGAAAATTTTAGAATGGGAAAGACAAAAGAATGGCTACTTAAAAACAATATCGTGACGACAAGAGATAACAAATATTGAATCCCTATGAAGAAGAGAACAGACTTTATAGAAGATATACATAAAATGTTATGCCATGCAGGAAGTAAGAAAGTATACAATTACATAAAAGATGATTTCGATATGTATGAAGACATCAGATAAGGAAAATCGTACAAAGTTGCGAAAACTGCCAGAAAAGGAAGGCGGTGATGGCAAAAACGAAAGAGAAACACATTAAACAATCTACCGACGAACCATTTCAAAAAATTTACATGGACTTTTGCGGACCATTCAGAAGAACTATGAATGGATACCAATACATTTTAGCAATAATCGATCAATATAGTAGGTACATCAGCTTGACCGCAGTGGCACACCAAAACGAGAAGACTACACGAAAGGTACTATTAGAGAAATGGATTTGGAAATTCGGACCACCAAAAGAAATACACGTTGATAGAGGGAAAACTTTCGAATTAGCACTCTTTAAAGAAACGACGAAGAAATTTAAGATGAAGATAGTTTATTCAAGCCCTTATCACCACAACACTAACGGGATCATAGAAAGACAATTCAGAACAATATGAGACGCCATAAATATATGATTAAAGGATGAAATACATAGAGATTGGGTAGAAATGTTGGCAGAAATAGAATTCATGTTAAACGGTGCAATTCAAGCAATAACAGGAATATCTCCAGCCGAGATAATCTTTGGAAGAAAACTAAGACATTGGTGAAAAACTACAACAAAAGGAAAAAGTGGAGAAAAAGAAAATAAAAATATAATTGAAGCAAAGCGAATATTTCAGGTTGGAGATAAAGTCTTGATAAAGAAAGTTAACCCATCAAAAGATGATGACCATTATATGATACCAGCTAAAATTATAAAGCAAAGACACGAAAGAAGTTATGAGATACAACTAGAGGACGGCAGGATCTTGATCAGAAATGTAGAATGGCTAAAGCCATTTAAACCGAGGGGGATGTGAGAAATATTTTAAATTGTTTGAATATGTAAATGTATGGATGCCATATGTTGATTTAAGTATGTTGAATTTGGAATGGTGATTCTCCCACCCAGATGGAAATTGGTATTTTTTATTTAAATTTAAAGTCATTGACTATACGAACATAATTAAAATAATCATTTTATAAGTTCATATTTTCACAAATTAAAATTAAGTTTAATTATTTTTAGTAAAATTTAAATTAAATGTATTTTTAATAATTTGATGCCATTTTTATTATTTTGGGATTTATTGAGAAATTGTAAAAATTATTATTTTTTGATTAATTTTTAAAGAGGTTAAATATTTAAAAAAAATAACTTAGAAAAATTGTTCGAATAATCATGATTAAAAACAGAAATAAGAAAACCAATTAGAAGGATGACAAAAGATGAAAGACTTTCTGAGAGTCGTAATGACTCCAAATGTAATTGTAATAAAAATTCAAACGGGACTTGTTTAAATGTTCTTAAATCAATAACAATTTGTGAATTGCAAGAAATATGTTTTATAAATTTAATTTTTACTCGTATATCGGAGAGTCAAATCGGCATCTCAATACCCGGTTTAGTATCACAATCAGCTCGATAAAGTAAGGTTCTTGATCATTAGTTACACTGTGAAAATAGAATTTCTCCTATTTAAAAGCCTGAGTTTTCTATATTTTGCTATCTTTTTATAGGCTTTTGATTTACATTATGAGTGGCAATTCAGTGAACCATTATTGATTAGACATTTCACCACATTAATTAATATTCAAATTGACAAAGTTCGGCAATCTCAATGCTTAAAATCTCCAAATATATAAATTTTGTAATTAGTATCCAATATCTTAAAAAATTATATTATTTTACCATTTAATCAAATTACATTCAAATTAATGTTCAAAAAAACCTTTTTCGTGACTAATTTTTATTACTGATATATAATAATTTTCTTAAACAAGCTTTAACTAAATTATATTTCAAAAATTTATATTATATTTCGGAATTCTTATAAATTTCCAAAATTACAAATAACATTTAGCAACAAAACATTATTATAAATTTTAAGAATTGAAATTTCGATGAGCGTTTTAAGACCCCTATTAACCTTTAAGACTCATTGATTTACATTTTTAAGTAACAATTAATTAGGATTAAATATTTCCTGAAATTTTAACTAGAAATGTGTTATAAAATATAACTAATAAATAAATAAATTATAAATAAAATATTATCATTGTTATTTTACAGGTAATAATATTTTTTGTGTATAAGTTATAAAAGAAAAAAATGAATTAATTTAATATTGATAATTTCAGAATTAAAAAAATAAAGTCCATTTTTGTAAAAAAAATAATATCTCTTTCTGTAAAGTATTTAAATAAATGTTGTCATTCGATCCACCGATCGTAAAACACAGATGAATTAAATCAAGAAAATTAAATTAGAAAACTTTTAGTGTTATTTATTTATTTATTTATTATTTAATTATAATTTAAAACCAAAAAAATACTTTCATTATTATATTTTATTTTATTAATGTTGGTTTATTCTTCTGTATAACTTATAATAAATTAAAAGAATCAAATAAATAAATGTTTTTTTATCAAATTCGAATTGAATATTTATTCAAGAAAGCAGAAAATATATTTAGACAGTTTTGTTAGGTAAAAATATTTATTATATTGAGGGGCCTAATCGCCATTTTAATCAAGTAATTTCAAATTTAATATCACTTTTAGTTTTTAAGTTCTGTAATAATGAAGCAAAGAAAATAAATAAATAAATATAATACTCATTCTCACATTTAATATTAATTAATTTATAATTTATATTCGGTATTGTTATGGTTTTGGATTTAAATTTACTTTGAATTCGAACAATAATAATAATAGTAATACAAATAGTAATAGTAATAATAATAATATATATTCATTTATTTCATACATGTGTTAAATATTATTTATATGTTGACGTATGCTTGAATAAAAATGTTTTTCTGTTATCTTTTTTATATATTAAATGGAAATGTTAATAATTCACTATTTATAAATTGTCATTATTTACATGGTACGATTAATAAGAACCCGACCGAAAGTAAAAAAAGTTACGTACGTTAAGCTTATTTAGTTATAAAAATGGTCCTTTGTGGAATTCGTTTTCTTAGTCAGGCAGGGTACTTATTGAAAGTACAATATATGTGATACTTCAACTCAAGGTAAAATATAAATGGAGTACTCCATCAAGAGAACCATCATGATATTTAGATTACACATTTATAATTCCTGATCTTTTAATCAAATGATAAAATCATCCCTGGACAGCTTATTTTCTCAGATATTCTTTGATGGAAAACAATATTTTGACCCGAAAATATACAGCTCAACAGTAAAATATTCTCAAAAACCGCTTTCCCTTATAATATAAATTACCATACGCCAGTTTCAACTTAAAAATTAAAAATAAGTTTCGGCTGTGCAAAACTTGCTACAATCACTTACTGAGTCTCTTACGGAGAATATCAAATTAGCTATCAAAAATTTAAACAAAGATGTTAAACTCTGTTTGGTACAGTCCTATATTGTCCTAGAGACTGACCGGTGGTAGTAGAGTCGTGGCTGTGGATTTAGATTAGAAAATTTGACACATTTTGCAAGAATCGCTGAAATTTACTCAATTAAGTTAAAATAGCTCAATTATGCCTTTTCTCTTGATATGTCATGGAAATTTTAGTAAAGGGCATGATAGCGATTTCCGGGTTCTAATCATTAACTTTGATTATAATAATGAAATGATAATTACTAAAGCACTGCTAATTAATATTTTCACATAGTTTAAACGTGCAAAGTGATTCATCCAATCATGTTAGAGTATTTTGACGTAAGACATGAATAATGTCAAAATTAGAATTAAGAACTGATGATATTTTCAATAATAAACATTTTAAATGGTGTAATTGTATTTTATTATTTAATCTGTCAAAGTGTCGAATTATTAAATAAACTTTAAGATAATATGTCATATTGTTAATCAAATTCGAAAAGAAAAACATGGATATTTATTTCTTGTTGAAATTTAAAAAATAAAAATATTCCATATTTAATGCTTTTTACAATAAATTCTTTCATTTATCGAATGAATCAAGTAGTATTAAATATTTTCAATAAATTAAGGATTATAGTTGTTCGCGCTAAATGAACTAATATTTCTAATCAATGCTTAAAAATATATTTGTCTAATAAATAGAAAGTAAATAAATAAAATTAAAGAAATAAATTATAAAAACTATAAAGATGTAGGAAATTCCAGTCATCCTCAATGATAGTTTTTAAATAATATATGATTTTGCAAAATTAATTTATCATTATTATTTAATAAAATATAACAAAATATATTTTTTGAAATATCAACATTGAAAAAAAGACAAGATTAAGTCGATTTTTAAAAAAAATGGAAAGTAATTAGGAAAGAGAAGACAACATTAAATTTTATACTAAAAAAATCAAAATGAATAAAAAATAAAATGAATTAATAAATATAAATAAAATATCATGATTTTTATTTTAATAATTTTAATTTTACTTGAGACTACGACTTTGGTTTTTAAAAGTTTTTTTATAAAAATCATAATAAGAATTTGATAATTCATATAAGATTTTTATAAAAACACGTGAAAAAATCATACCGATAAATTAAAAAAAATACTTTTTAAGCTTACTGTTTTACTTTTTGGGAAAATTGTTTTATAGATATAAGAATCCTTTGATCTTATCCTGTCCATGTTTATGTCTTAATAATTACATTTATATAACATCAGTTTTACACAAATTTTGATACAATCTCATCTGTAAAGGTTATATTCTTGTAAAGGTTTCTCCTTTACTTTAAAAGATTAAAATAAAAATAAAACATTTAGAAAATTTTAATATATACAAAGCTTTTTATTATATTTTTAATGAAATTAAAATATAATTTTATCTTTACTAAATTTATGAATAGTTTTCTTCTAAAGCAAAGTCCTCATAGATTATTGTATTTCCATAAATATTATAAAAACAATAAATACATTGCTTTAAGATATATTTTCTAGAAATATTGACAAATGTTATTACTGATGATAACTAGCAAACCTAATTTAATATATTCTGGGAGGGCCCAAAAGATTATCATATTTCTTAATAATTAGACGACTTTAACTTTTGAATCAGAAATTTATTTTAATTATAATAAAAATTTTATTCCCTTTAATATGTAAAAAAACAATTTCTTTCAACAATTATTTCATAAAAGTGCTTTTCAAAAATTTTTTTCAGATTTTATTTTTTTTATTTATTTAAGATAATTTTTTAAATTCTGCCATCAAAATTATTCACGTTTTGTTCTTAAAATAAAAATTGTACTTAATTTTTTGAAGTACTTTATGTTTCATGAAAACGCATTAATAACCGTTGGACTCACCTCTTAATGGTTAATAAATTTAATGTACTGTTTTGTGCTATTATAGCTAATATTTTCTAAATAAATAGAATTGAAATTGTTTGATATTTATTTTGGTTTTAATCCTCTCGATATCAGTTTTTGTTGCTTCTCCATTTAAAATATAGCGGCCACCAAAAAATTGGTTTTCTATGTCGATGAAATCTTATTAAAATCTTAAAAAATACATTTTAAAACACTTATTTGTTAAAATCGAATGTGTCATTATAATTGTGTTAGCAAACTAAACAGAGCCGAAACATAGTCTCAGTTAACTTCAATTACTCTTGGGATGTGTCTAGTAAAATTTTGAAACTCGTCTGTGAGTTCGGCCTCCGATGTTGACTCCAAATATTGACAAAAATCGTTGTTACGTTCAGATGATGGATTAAAATTCAGAGATTTTAGGGGTCATGAAATACCATCAATGGACTTGTCTAATTATTCTTGGGCATTTATCAAAATGTGCATACAAGGAAGAAAAGAAAGAAATGGTGAAAATTATCCAATATGAAAATTGTCAGAAATTCGTTGTATTTAATTGTTGATGCAAGTTGTATTGTTGTGTTAATAAATCTTGTAATAATTTAGTCTTGATTTTATATAAAATAGGTTAATAAATTTCTTAAAATGGATATAGAAAAACAACTGAAATATGTATTAGAGATATTAAAGTTGAATTTAGAAATGAATGGAGAAATGTACTTGTTAAAGTGTTGTACGTTAATAAATGTTTACATGCTACTTTCTGAAATGATTATTTGATTAAACTTTTATTGAATTAAAACGTAACAAGATTATATAGAACAAACATTTATTTACATATGTACAATATTTACAAGTATATCATTCACAAAAGATAATATCCATGAGGTAATGTACTTATGTCAAAATATGTCGTTTATCATCAAACCAGTCTAGGCTTTTCTTCCGCATCATTACTGTAGAGACTTGATGTTCTCCTGATTGGATCCTTCACATTTCAGAAATTATATTGATTTGTTCGCGCAGCACTCTCAAATAATCATAGAATCCGATTTGGTTTGCTAACGTTGACCGTTAAAATTTTGAAATTATCAAATTAACATCACATTTATATTTTTCCTATGTTCTGCAATCTCTGTAAACGAATTCAGGAACATGGTCGAAAAGAGAGTAAGAGTAATATTGCAAAACATAGGAAAAAATGTAAATGTGATGTTAATGTGATAATTTCAAAATTCTGTGTTCAATCGGCAGTCTCATCCTGCTTATTGAAAATTTTTGATTAGCATGATTTCATGCAATCGATTANATAATCATCATTTTTGTATTTATATACAGGTGAATTGATTATTAATTAGTGACCTGAAGATGACGGTAGATCCGTCGAAATATATTGTTTTGAAATATATTTTTAAATGGATGAGTATTGTTTTTTTAATATCGTGTTTTCTTTTGAATTAACATTTTATTAAACATCGTTAAAATTTAATATTTATTATGATATTTAGTTTTTTTCATATTGTATTTACTTTTTAAAGTTTCTTAAATTCTGTTAAACTATTTTTCAGATCTTCTATTTAATTCGTTTCCAAATCTATTTTAATTACTTATTTTATTATTTTAAATTTAAGTCGTCTTGTTTTTAATCTATTTAATTACAAGCTTTATTTTATCTGAAAGACTTATTTTTAAATATTATTATTATTGAAACTTTCACTTATTTTACAATAAATTTTTATTTTTTACTTTTTTATTTTAATATTAATTTAAAATGCTTTTTATCTTTAATTCAAAAATTTAAAATAGACTTCCAAAATCATCACAAGTGTATTTTTGCTCAGTTATCTGTTTAATGCCCTTTCAGTTTATTGATATCCCTGGTGCTGTCTCAATAAGTTTAGTCCACGTAAAGAATTCGGTCTATATATTTGAATAAATTGATCATTTTAAAAGATAATAATGATTACTCAAACCGATAAAACTGAAAAAATTCATTTGGATTAAAGCATTTCAAATTTAACCCATATTTTCATTAGATACGCTGTTTTTTCGATCATTTGATTCAATATATGAAATAAGTCTTCCGAAATACTATAAAATACCTATTAAAATTGGTAAAAATGAAATCTTCAAACCGCATTAGTAAGGTTTCTGTTCTCTCTTAGAGAAAAACCTGTAAACAAGGCCCAAGATGATTTTTTTAGAAATCGGAACTTTTTGCCCATTAGTTCTTACAATTATATAACATCATTTTTACCATAAATGTTCATACAACCTCGGTTGTAAAGGTTATTTCCTAGTTTCTTAACGATTTATATTGAAAAAGATTGATGTCAAAATAGTTGTCAAGCAGCTCATTTGACGTCAAAATATTTTCCATGTAAAACTTAAAGTTAACATTGCATTTAAAATGGACAAACAAACAAATAATGGAGTATCCGACATTTTAAACAAAAGTAATAATTTATAAATTACACAGAAATTAATATATTTATATATATGAAGATATTATATATAATAATAATCAAAAAGACGATGCTCCTTCAAAGTAATTATAATAATTCTTTTCTAAAATAAAATCATATGGTTATGGTTAGTGTTAAGATTAGGTATGTAAGGACTCGAAGTCATTTAGCTCCCGATATGTGAGTCACTAGATAAGGACTCCGCCGTCGGCCTGAGAATTGGTATCTGGAACGTTTGAGGGTTGAATGATGAAAAACTATTGAATCTTGTTGAAAAATCGAAAATGATTCCCATAGATATGTATATCCTCACTGAGACACATTGCTGGAACCAAGAAACACGCGAACTTGGTTCATTAAAAATACTGCAGACTTGCAGAAATTTGGTCCAGAAAAGGTGGTACGGTTTTGAGGATAAAGAAGACTGAGACGACATTGAATTCGACTGCGCTGACGAAACCATTTTTACCTGTCGGGTTAGGTTAAGGTTTAGAGTTAGGGTTAGGGTAAAGGTTAAGGTTTGGGTTATGGTTAGGGTTAGGGTTAGAGATAGGGTTGAACCTAGCCTAACCCTAACCCTAACGCAAGCATTGACCTTTTTTATTTTAGAAAAAAATTCTTTGTATAAAATAATATGATTCCCCAAAAAAACAAAACAAATTAAACCTTATTTTAGTAAAGGAATGAAATATTCAGTCGACATGTCAGACGAAATGCTGAACGTTATCTACAAATCTTATTTATTATATTAATAGCGGTTAATAAACATTACTTTAACTTAATCTTCTCAACTATAAATTAAGATAAAGTTATTTGGTGTAAATCTCACGGTCAGAACGTATTTTAGTCCCATATAAAAACTAACAGTCTTCATAATTTCGACTTAATATAAAAGAAATCTTAAGAATAAAAATAGCAATTATAAATTTTATCTGATCTTATAAAACTGATTTATTTATTCCATATATTTCTTTATTTATTTTAATTGAGCCACCAGTTTTGAGCGTCTTTGATTATATATTAAATATTTTAAAATAAATATTTAAAATATTCTGAAGTTATTTTGAAATGTAATCTTTTTAGCCGATTTTGTTATTTGACAGTTTTCTTTACTTAGAAAAAAATGAAAAAATTTTTTAACTTTCCGTTTTTTAATTGAAAATAATATTAAAAATTATATATATATGTATATACATTTTAATTGCATAAAATAAATCAATTTATTTGAATCTAAAAATTATCCCATAAATAATAGATTTTATCAGAAATTATAAAAGTACTTTTTTAAAATAAAATTCTAAAAATTAAAAATTATTTTCTAAAGAAATTATGGAATAAATTAATTGAATAAATATAAATAAATTCTTGACATTTTAATGATTAATTAAAGAAATGTGTTTTCAATGTTTTGGTTCTGTAGTATTTATTTTTTTATAATTTTATTAATTTTGACGGTATAAATGTCGTTGTCAGGTCATCTAGAAAATATGAAGTTTATAGCAAGCAGTAAATTGCAATAAATAAATAACTATGTCATCTAAATTTATTGAATAAGATTATCGATAGAGCCTTTTTGTAATAATTTATTACAAAATCTCTCTCTCGACAATCTTGTTCAGTGTGGCAAGGTGACATAATTATTTATAAATTACAATATTACCAGTAGTAGGGAGAAAATGGGCATTCTGCATACACCCCCCCC
>MQRK01226513.1:0-12554 GCA_001938485.1 Girardia tigrina
TCATGTAAAGAATGTATTTGTTTATTATAAGTAAGCCAGTATTGGTTTTCTAGTAAATCTAATAGTGATAAATATTTAAAATCAGTGTTGTGACAAAACTGAAGAACCAAGTTCTTGAAATCTGTTTTGTCTGATATGTAATCGCAATAATTCAGAAATTTTTATTAACAAATCAACAAAATGGATGAAAGAAAATCATTTTTCAATCAACATTAAATCGAATGACATATTTCACTGAAATCTATTGATCAATATTTTTAAATAGATATTATGATTTTGAGATATCAAACTATAAGATTTACAGAAAAATTTCATTAACTGTCAACTGGAAATAAATTCAAAATAGAACTCTTTCATAAAACTTTGATATTAGAAAATTAAAAAATAAACATTTCAATTCAAGTAAAATATTGGTATAACAAATTACAAGTAGTAGTAGTAAGATATATTTCAAGAAACGTGCTTGTTATAAGATGAGATCGTTTATCGAAGCAAAATTTTCTGCAAAATTATGGAAACTGAGATGCTTGATTGAAAACTCTAAAAATATTTATATAATTAACACAAATTACCATTTGATAGTTTTATTGTTTACATTTCATATCAAATAAGGTAATTCATTAATTGTTTTCTTATTTCTCTTTTTAATCATGATTATTCGAATAATTTTTCGAAGTCATTTTTTTAAATATGTTAATTAATATTAATTAAAAATAATAAATTTTACTATTTGTCAATAAATCCACAATAATAAAAATGTCATCAAATTATAAAAATACATTTAATTTAAATTTTATTAAAAAATGTTAAACTTAATTTTAATTGTTATATTAAAAATATGAACTTATAAAATGATTATTTTAATTATGTTCAAATAGTCAATCATTTTAAATTTAAATAAAAAAATACTAATTTCCATCTGGGTAGGAGAATCACCATTCTAAATTCAACATACAGTATCACTACATTTACACAGTCAAACAATTTAAAAAATTCCTCACAATTTGTATTACGAGACATTGCTCGTATAACTAGCTACAATTTAACAAACTTACTCGTTTTGCAAAACAGTCAAAGTTTGGCTGTTTTTATTTATTTATTATTTGTGAAAATATACGTGAGAGTATTATTCAAACGTCATTAAATATTTCTTTTAATATTTATTAATATCGGCACCAAGTTTAGAAAGAATTTTAAAATTGATTATTAAAAAGTAAATTAAGTATAAAAAGGTACAAGTGATTTTTCAAAGATCTAAACACTGAATATAAAATAATTTCGGTTGTATATTTTGGTGAAGAAAATGAAAGACAATGTTATGATGTGTCTTGATTATGTTTTGCATACCGTTTTTAAAATGCAAGCAATCAACTTTAATCGAAGCATAATACTGAAATTTTATCTAACTTCGTTTAAACCTATTCTTCAAATTTAATATTGGGAAATTATATGGAGCATAGTTCCACAAAAAATACTGGACTATAAAAAATTCGGTATTGTTATCATTAAATATAGAAACTAAATATAAAAGAATATAAAAGACTTTATTTTATAAACACAAAAATCAGATTCACTGATCTTGATTATTACGGTTATTGATATTCATATTATTTCTATTGATTTGGTTAACGTGAAGCATTCGAGGGATCGGATTGATATTTCCACGACTACTTGAAGAAACTGTAGCAATATTTGTGCGCACATTATGTCCTCTAATTTGATTACCGATATTGAAATTCGTGTTTCGGTCGATTGTTCGATTGATTGTAGAGTTAGATGATTGTTCATGAGAATTGGGGAAGACAGTAATTATAGAATTACTCGTCGCAGTACTCTGTGTATTTGAGTTATTCACCTAAATGAAGTTGATAAACATTCAATGAAATGGGAAACAAAAACCGGAATAATAGGTCTGACAAAAGCGGTTGAACCTCTATTCATTATTGAATTTTGACGTATTGATGAGAAGTTTCCCGGATAAACAAGTCTTTGAATGACGGGCTAAAGTATTTGAAGTACATATATCGATATCAATCATTTGTTTATGAAACATAAAGTTCACCTGAGTCGAATTCCTGCGCGGTATTGTTGAAGAATTTCTGGTGTGTTGAATTTGAAATTGAACTGCTTGACTTCTTGAACCCAAATTTGTTGACTGATTTTGAGAAAGATTTGTGACATTTGATGAATTTGTGATATTGGATGACATGGCTGAAACAGAGGGTTGAATTTGATTTGTATTTTGATGAATTACAGTTGCTCCTGAGACTACCTATATAAGTTTCACGTTATTTATTGACTTTCATGTTTTATTCAAGGTAAAAGTTTTTTATACTGTTAAAAACACATTATTATGTAAATATTAAAAGTTTTATTTCTCAAAAAATTTTTAGTACATTTTAATCCTGTGTATCTCAAAATCGTTTAACTCAAATTGTTACTACGACTAATCACTAAACGGAGTTCCTGTTAAGCAAAAATGTTAATTTAATATTAAATATCATTAAGTAAATATTGTTCTGTTTAAGCAATATTAAATTACGATTTTAAGTAGTTTTTATTTCTAATACATCAGAATAATACAGTAGAATAAATATTTTATTCACTCTATTAACCCTACAATGCGCCGTGATTCATATTTGAATCAACCATATTTTACCTCAATATCTTTTAATCACGTGATATTTTACATACGTGAGTGTTTACATACTGTGAACCAAAAACATTGTCTATGGAATGATAACTGCCCATAAAGTCATAGATGCAATATATTTTGTCAACAAAAATGACAGTTCAGTTTTTTTATGACATATTTTTTTATTATAATTACAAAAATTGCGCATTGTAGGGTTAATAGCAAACACATGCTTCTTATAAAACGAATACTGAGAAATTGAGAATCACAGAGAAAATAGAAAATAATCCTCATCTAAAATTTTTTTATGGCTTACCATTTTTGACAGAAATAAATATCTCCTAGATTGAAAGTTTCAAACAACGACATGAGATCGCAAAAATGATGAAACGGAGAAGCCGTAGCAGTGTATATGAAAGCTGAGACACAATGGAATAAATCAACTATTCCTTACATTATGAAGTAATTTAAACACATTGATATAAGCAATATGGGATAAACTGGCTTATTTTGGAAGCTCTTATCTGATAAAATCTTTGGATTTCATTGACAGAAATATCCCGTTGGAAGGTAAGTAAAAGAACAGCTAGTAATCCTTGTTTGAGCTGATATGGATGGAAGTGACATGTTTCAATCATATGACAATTAGATCGAAAACATACATGCTGAAAAAGGTTTAAGGAAACTTCGTATTGACTATACTTTTATCAACTACAATGAACTCTATATAAAGTACAAAAAATATAAATTTATAAACATTGTACTAAAATTCTATATATAAAAATACTCTCTATATAAAGTACACCACCATAGCAAGTACAAATTATAAAATTAATAGAGTTTACTATATTTGCAAAAATTACATATATAGCTTGAAGCTTTGAAATAAAATCAAGTATAGAGATAATCGACAGAACCGAGACAAAAGTAGAGCCATTGAACTTCATTGAACAGGTATCGAAGCAAATGGGATTTTCATAGGGGAGGAAAATCTTACTAATCACATCATACATGATTCCGGATGCAAAAATAAAATACAAAGCAGTGCCATGTGAATCGTCTGAAGAGAAACTAAGCGTTTTCAAAGGAAATACCCATCCTGGATTTAGAAAAAGAACTCGTAGAAATGAGAATGAGGTCCATCGACTCAACAGACTCAAGGACACACTTAGAAAAACAGATGAAATCATTGAAAAGTTAGTTTAGAAAAAAAGAACTATCGAATTTGGTCTACACTAATCTGATAAATGATGAGGATGTGCAGATTGAAATAGCCATTATGTGTGTCACTAAATGTGATGAGATAGAATTTATACAAACTGGAATGTTTGAAGATGATTAAATGAAACGAGCATACATGTGACAGTGTATAACACAAAAAGAAAATAGCTGAAAGGAAAAGAACAACAAGCTTACGGAAAGGAGAATTAATAGAACAAAACAAAAAAAGAAATTTAAAGTCTGAAAAATTACCCGTTGGACATGCACGAAGGACATATTAAAAGAGTGTCAAAACGTGAAGATTATTAATTGCAATAAAAGTGCATACTTAGGAACACAGTGATTTGAAAAACTATATAGGTATAAGGATGATGATAAATGAAAAATTAGTCAAATAAAAGGTATAGAGAACGAAAATCATACATGAATAAGAAATACCAAGTAGAAGAACTCGACGAATTATGATAATAAATTTTCTTATGATAAATTGTACATAAGAAAAGACTGCAAATTGGGACTATTATAAGAGGACGATCTTGGAGGGAAACGAGGATTCACGATTACAAGAAGAGGTGATTAGTATGTTCCAATAGAAAGCCGATGCAGATATTTGATTGCATATATGAATGAAATCGTTGTAAATTTTTAAATGGTTTGAATAACTTATTTTAAAAATTAAAATGAGTAAATCAATTTAATATTTTAAAAACAATTAAAACACATTTTAATGTTAATCAATAAAATTTACTATATAGAGAAAAAGGAATAATAACAACATCAGATAATTTTAAAATAGGAATAATTGAATGATGTAAGTATACGAATGTTTAGGAAATCGTTGTCCTGAAGACAAATCAAATTGTAATAATAATAAGTACCAAAAATTGCATTGGCGTTCTTAATAGTAGGGAAGGTCGCGAAAAGAAGTGCTAGTTGATTATTAACAAAACATTTGTCAGCAGATACAGAATCATCGGAGAGAGTACACGTAATTTTAACCTCACAAAACCATCATGATTTATCGCTAACGTTTGCTGTTACAAATCAAACAATGTTGAATCATTTGGATGAAATTGGTAATGTGAAATAGTTCGATAAAAAGGATTCCACATGAGTTGAATGAAAATCAGAAACAAAGGCGTTTGGATGCTTACGTGATGTTTTATCGTTAGAAATATGATCACTTTTTGAATCGAATCATCACGTATGATGATGCCATAAAAATTGCCTTCCCGGAAATTATAGATTATTGGCAACCAAATTTTTCATCAAATGGTCTCAACAAGCTGCCGCACAAAAGATAATAGAGTGTCAATAATATGGGTACTTACTTTGATGAATGACATAAATATTTTTATTGGTAAATTGTCAAAAAACTATGATTTTAGTTCTACAAATTTCATACTGATGACTTGATATTAAATATACTGAATAAAAAATATCTTAAAAAAATTTTCAAAAGTCTGCAAAAATGTTAGGAAATTTACGGTCTTCTATTTTTTTTATCAAATTATGAAATATATATGATTTAATGCGGTGAATAAAACCACTGATTTAAACGTAATTAAAAAAGTGATTACGATACAAAAGACATAACAAAAGTATGCGTGATTATGATTTGAGATCTGCATTAAATGTACTGAATCTTGGGAAGATGAACCTGGAATTAGAAAATTTCAATCTATAGGCACTTTGAGCGACTTGAATTTGTTCACAAGATTCACGAAGATCTACAAAAACTCCTTTGAGAACAGGTCAACATTGAACTGTAGTTGTTTAATAATTCGTTGAACTAACGCTTTTAAAAATGAATAGGGTCCAGCAAAAGCGATGAACATTGTGGTGCTAATTTGTAAGATCAGTTCTACGTCATGATCGATTCGATAGGGAAATAATGATAAGTGTTTGCAGTAATTTCGAAGCTGCGTTTTGAATCGCACCGCTGATGCCGAGCTTTACTGTCACCATATGGAACGAGTCTATGACAAACTTTGGGATTAGTATTCATGTTTTCTTTTAAGTGAGTAAGTTATGCGAAGCACGTTCCCTTCAGTTCGTCATTGTCTACCTGCGTTCCTGGGTGACCCAGAGACTTATTATTGAGGTTAAAATTACGTCTACTCTCTCCGATGATCTGCACAACCCCAAGCCGCACACAATTAAACAACGATATATGATGTCGAGATTCTTCGGCATGCATTCTTAAGTCAGATGCAAGACGTTTGGAATAGGTATCGTTTTAGAAAAATAATTTATTCATTTATACTTTTAAACATATCATAAAATAGTATTTTTTTGAAAAACTTTATATTAGTGTTGTAATTATTTTATTTATTAATTCAGTTTGAGCTGACATGAAAATATGTATTTCAATCATCTTTTATGGAACAGAATGCGTGTTATTAAGAACACCAACACGGGTTTTCGAACTTTTATTTTCAATACAATTTGAATTGTCCTTTGAACAACTCTCAGCTAAGCTTTCGTAATTCGATATCGTTCTAAATTGATAAATTTTAGTTAATGTTTTTTTAATAAACAATTATTCGAACATTTTTTTCATTATTTAATTTTGTAATTTTAGTAATAATTTTATCTACATATTAATTTTATTTTAAAAATGATTTTATTTAAAGAAAGAACATTTATTTAATTTAAAACTTAGTTAAAAGTTATTTACTTTTTTAAGTTTTTAATATTAAAATTTGAAACGATTTGATATTTTTAAAGATTTTTAAATAACTTATGCTGTACTTTAAAATGCAAATTATACTCGAATAATTATTCATCGTGAACATCTAAAATATCAATTTTCCATCTGGGTGGGAGAAACACATTTCCAAATACTAAACTCAACATACCATACCAGAAGAATTATTATGTGACTATTTAATGAACATTAGTTACAGGTGATCGCAATTCGAAAAATCTTTATATGTTTATTAATGACATTAATATTGTATCGTTTTCATTTAAAATTGAAAACTTTTTATCATAAAATAAAAAACTAATACTCACTTGTCTATTAATAGGAACATTATATCGAGCTCTGGAAACAATCTGACTGTTTGAAGCTGTTTGAAGTGAGTATAGATTTTGGGTGTTGCCAATATTAGCCGAAGTTGTTCTTCTTATATGATTCAGTGAATGGGATGAAGAATTAGTAGGATTTGTTTCCTAAGTTGATTTTGGATAAAAAAATGCTATGAAAAAGAAAAGAAGTAATTACAAAATATCCGAGATTTCGATAGGTTGATGAAGCTGACGTCATAATTTGTTGTCTGTTAGCATTGGAATTCAAGTGATTAGACTCTGACTCACGTTCTTTATCGATTTCTTCTCTTCTCTGGATTAACATGGCTGGAGTAAATATTTTATCCGGTTGGATATTATGTTCCTGAACTCAATTGATCTATTGATGAAAATTATAATAGTTACATTACTTCTAATGCACTTATGTGAGTAGCGTTCTTTTTGATCGTTTGACTATGATTTGGAAGTAATGATGGATGTTTACTTGTGTTAACAACTTCATCCAACATTTTAAAAGTTAAAGTTGTTTTACCATCGTACGAATTAAGACAACTATTGACAATTTGATTAGTTTGAGTTAGATTAACTTTCATATCATTCTGTAAAAATTATAACAATTATAATCATCATTATTTATTCCTAATACAAAAAGTTATATGAAAGGAAAAAGTTACCAAGAAGCATTGAAACATTTTGATTTTATTAGTCATAGCTTGAGTACTACCGAATATCGAAGTACCCTAAGTACCTATGGAATTCTTCATTTTTATTTTTAATTTTCTTCCAGTAACTCCAGCAATCGCTATGAATGAAATTTAGAAATTCCATTGCTAAACAAATATCTAAATTACCTGGCCGAGTTTCATTAACAGTTCGAACTCTCAAAACACCATTTGGATTAGATAAATTAGAACCTCTATTGATTCGAGATAAATTATTATCACATTTATTTTGATTCAGAAATCCCATTTGAAGTTTAGTAAAATGAATTTTGCACATTTCGCAACTCCGATGAGTATTTGTAATAGCATAATAATTGAGATAATGCTCACATATTTTAAAATTTGGTAATGAATTGGATTTTTCAGAATTACTTGTGGAAAACTGATGATCTTGAAAATGACTGATGTTCTAAAACATTCACAATAATTAATCTATCAGATTGAAATTAAAAATTGAAAGATTATCTTTCCTGTACCTAAATCTTTTTGTGTTTGATTGTTGTCACTAATAAAAGTTATATATTGCTAAAATGTTTTATGAATATGATTATATTATTTATTACAAAAATACTAATTATTATTTCGATATTGATTTTGTTATCATAAGTGTTTATTAAAGTAAGTGCAGCTTTACTATCACCATTTCCGAAAAATTGGAAATACATTCAACTAAACGATACGCTTCGTCTTAGAATGATGAAAATGTAGTACCGAAATCACGGGATTGGAATTCCTAGTTACGACAGAAAAGTTTAAAAACTATTGCTTTATTGACTTGTGTAGAAAAAAAAATTTACTTGTAGAAAATTGATGATCTTGAAAATGACTGATCTCTGCAGAAATTGATCCCCGGACTCCTTGACGAATTGCTCGAGGGTGAATTTTAATAGCAAAAAATAACTGTAGGTATAATATCGATGCATAAAGTAAAATACAGTTTTTATGATACAATCTCTTAAGGTTAGGTTGAGCCCTAACGTTTCATCCCGTAACCCTAATCCTTAACCTAAACGCTAACCTTAATCATAACCTAAACCCAGTATTTAATGGAGCATTTTTTGTACGGGGAGCAGTCTTTTAGGGAGCAATTTTTGGTGAGCGCACGGGGAGCAATTTCTCGAGAGCAATTATATGGTTACCAAATTTACTGTACAACCTAATTAAAAAGAGGTTGTTTAAGATAAGGTATAAAAGATAAATAAAGTCTACTGAACATTCCCAAGTTGAATCAAGTCTATCACTGCAGTAAATTGAGATTTCAGGGAAAATATAAAAAATGGCTCTTTATGAACTTACATAAAAGAATAATTTACTCTTACGATAAGTTTATTTAACTAGAATTATGCTAATTTATCGTTGGCACCCTTTTATTCTTCATGTTACATGGTAAATAAATACATGAAAATTTCAGTTTGACTAAATATAGGTGGTTCCAAAAATTTTCGTTTTACATATTTGTTTTCCAGAAGGTAAAAATCAATGTCATATGCATGTCAAGTTTTATTTTTAACAAAATCAATTACGTAACATTTAGCAAAACAAGAAAATGTGGAATCAAGTGGGATAATTATTTATAAATAGGTACCACCACTTTCAATTACTCTGCTGACATGGGCCAAGCAGTCAGTAAACTGTTTGCTAAATTCCTCAAGAGTAAACGTTGCAATAAAATCTCGGATCTTTTCCTCTACCAAATCTGTCGTGTTCAAAGTATCCAAGCCTCGGAATGTCTCAAAGTTTTTAAAGATGTAACGATCCATTATATTCAGATCAGGAGAATAATGGAGCTATCGGAGTAGGTTGATTTTCTTTTCTTCCAGTCAATTTTGCACTGTCCTGACGATATGCGGATGAGCATTATCATGCATGAGGATGTGACGCGTAATAGTAAAATGTGTAAAGATTAACAATAGGAATTCCAAATACTTTTCTACATTAACGGTTTATCCATGATTAAAATCTGAAATTAAGCATCACCATGAAAATTTGCGACCATTAGCCATAGAAACTTTTTGTCACGCATCATTATACAGGCAACCGTTGGTCTGCCGCACTCAAAATCGACCCAGGTCCTGGTGGATGACAAATATGATAAATATCGACATATATCCACTTCAAATCTGTAACAAACAATCTTTCTCTAATGTTACGAGACATCGAAAAACCTCAAATTTCTTTGCATCCTGACACACGAGTTTGTTTTTGATTTTCGCTCAAGTCATATAGAACTCATTTGACGTGGATGCTGATCTTTTGAAGTTCTAGAGTGAGAATACGTTGAATAGTAGACTTGGGGATATCAGTGATCATAAAGAGACTGATGAGACTCAATGACTTGTCAGCCTCAATAAGATCACGAATGTCTTCCACATTTTCTTGAGTTGCAGGAGTTCGCGGTCTTTCATATCCTTCTCGTCGCTTAAAGGAATAAAATTTACCATCATGAAATTCTTTCACAATTTGCTGCACCTATCAGTAATTATGTCTCCCAACGCTTTTTCGATAAGGCTGTGAATGTCGGATGCCCAAAAATCATTCTTTGTTAGAGTGAAGATGAAAAACTTCTTTTCTTCTAAAGTGATTTGCTCCTCTATGGACCGTGTTGTTACTAAAAATGAGAAGAGCACAACATGAAAATTTATTTGAATTTAATATAGGTATTTAATTTTGACATATTTTCGTTAAATCTCTATTGCTTCTAAGTCCAGACTATCATATATATCAAAAATCAATAAATTCGAAAATTTTTGGAGCCCGCTATATGTCCATGAAGAATTATTTTTAAATGCATTTTTACAATAGATTACAACAAATAATGTTATCAAACAACTTTTAAATTAAATTATTATCGTTCATTATTATAAATTCTCATAAATTTAAATGACTTTATTAGAATACCGATATTCGTTACTGCAGTAAAATAAATAACATGGGATATTACTTGGTATAAGACCGCTTCTTCGTGAATATTCCATTCCGGTAATTTTTCATACTCGTTTTCCCCATTGGATTGAGATGTGACATCAGAATTACTTCCATACTTGTTCTACATTTATTTTATAAAATGTTACAAAAATTGAAAACCAATCAATACGTTAAGAAATAATGGTGTTCGATTATTTTGAACGGGCCTCTGTTGAGAGATATAATTTTGCATAATTGTTCCAGTTACTGGATTTGTTTTCGTTTGGATACTAGTCATGTGACCAGTTGTAATTTGTTGTCTTTTTATTTTCAAAGCTTTTAAACCTTCTTTTGAATAAAATGGTCGTTGAAGATTTATTTTCATTTGACTATCTCCAGTGCATAAGACAATGGAATTCGATCTACCGATTTCACTTGTCTGTGCATTATTGTTCACATTTTGAGAAGATGGCTGATTGGTAACCGAATATATCTGGTTATTTTCAACTAAATGAGGTTCACAAACAACTGGAGGGGATTTTTTCACATCCAATATATCTTTCGTTTCCATAACTTGTAATTCAGATTCGTTTACGTTTTCTAGAAGTTATATAACAATGATGAATTATTTTATTAAAAATAATACTTTTTTCAATTTTATATCGTGATTTAAAATTACCCTGAGCCGTAGAAATATTGGTTTCATTTTCAGTATAGTAACGCCGATTCGTAAAAATTTTTCTCTTTTTCTGATGATTTAATGAATACTGTGAATATTCACCAACGGAATATTCATTCGGAAGTTTTCTCTTTTTGAGCCTTTCTACTTCATTATATTCAGTTGGTACAATTGAAGTCTCATCCCGAACGTTCAATGATGACGTCTTTTCATCCCATTTTTTGTGATTTGATTTAACAATATAGCTTTTAGTTGGTATTAAATTGAACGATAATTCAGTATCTCGAATTGGTTTGAGCTTGTACATGTCAACTATTTCACTCGACATGACTTTAATTGATTCATCTAATTGAGGAGGCATCCAGATCTAAAATTAATCTATGAGATACTATTGAAATTTTACAATGATATTTAATTAATCAAAAAAAAAAACAAAACTAAAAAACAGATTTCTATAAAACTTGAATTTCATAATTTTACTAATTGAAGTATGCATTTTTGGAGCTTTAATAACATGTGGAGTTTAATTATGGACTGAGAGAAACTCTAGTCATAGATCTTATGTTTTGTATTTGATTAATTTTCAGAACATTCAGATGATTTATTAATGTTACAAATTAATGATTACATCTGAATGGTAGTCAATTGTCATTTCTGATCTTTATAATCGATTCGATTTAGACATAAATTTATAAGATTCTAGTTTGAAAAAAATGTATTTATTTGATTTTTCAAATATTTTGATTTGATTGGAGTAGTTCAAAAAAACTGAACGATAATATAAATATAATAATTTTTACAAACAATATAATTGATGTTCATATAACTGAAATAAATTACTTTTCACAATATCTAATATTATTAATAATATCGTAATTTATTGATTTATTTTCTATATTATATTTGAAAGTCCAAACTATAAAAACAGATTTTAGTACCTATCTTAATTTAATCATTTCAAAATAATTCAGCTATCCTGAATTAGGAATTTGCAAAATATTTTATGAAGATTAATAAACAACCTAAAATAAAAATAGAGAAATCCATAAAAAATAAAAGTTTTAAAATTAGGAAAAACTAAATTGTGAACAAAAAATATTTTGAGTAACCATTTATTATTTTTAAATTCATGACATGTTTCGTTCTTAGCAGAACATCATCAGATGGATCGTCCATTGATAGAACAAATTGATAACCGATCAAAACTAAAACCAACTAATTCCAAACTTTTAAAGTTCAAATGTCACATTCAAGAAAACTAAATATTTATCACTAAAATATATAGGTAAAAGTATATATATATATAAAGATTATATATATATATATATATATATATATATATATATATATATATATATAT
>MQRK01226513.1:13714-56388 GCA_001938485.1 Girardia tigrina
TAAACATAGTCTGAAAATTAAGGTTTCAGAATATATAATTGAATTTAAATTTTATCACATCGTTTTATATTTTCAAGCTTTTTATTAGGACGTACTCAAAAACGCAATGACTTTTTGACAAACCCAATATATAGGCTTTAATCTAGTACCAAAAGTAACTTTTTTTAATTAAACCTGAAATTTAATACCAAAACATACCATTGAGTTGTCCAACTGAAATTGTTTTTGATCGTAAAACAAGATTTGATTTTGATCTTCAGTAATATCCATTAAATATTTTAATTTATTTTGTCGTCGGATTCTATAAATTTCCCAGTTTCGATAAGATTCTTTACAATTAATAGATGAATTGATGAAATGTTCATTGTAAACCAATTGATTCTTTTTATCCGTCATTTGATCAACCTCGATGCCGTCTTTGAAGTTGCCTCTTTCAAATTCAAAAGTTTGCATTTTTTTGAATGATTGATAGTTACACATTTGTAAAAGATCATATGGACTTTCAAAACTTGTAAAAAGATCAATAATTAATTCAGCGGGTACTTTTCTTAAATTGCTTTTCTTTTGTAAAGACGTTTGAAAATCATCAATACAAAATCCTGAAATGACTTTTTCTTTCAAAGGAGAAAGTAATTTATCAACAAAATATTTTAAAATCGATTGTTGACAAACTACGGCAGATGTGGTTAAAATTAAATCATTTGAATCCGAATATGTGTTTTCGTAAAGAAAAGAAAGATCATTTGTTAAGAAATATTGTTCAAGAGTTTCGAAGGTGCAAAGTTTATAAATAGAAGAGATACCATTTTTCTGAGATAATATGCAATTCATTCCCCATCGATTGATCCTAAATGTAATTTATTAGAAATCGAGAAAATAAATACATAATACAATTTAAGAATTATCTGATCGGAGTCTGTTTGCCAATGTGAATCGACTATGATTACGGAACAGGATTCTGCATTAATATGATTGAGAATTTGTTCATTAGTTCTTGAATGCAGTAAAAGAATAGTTTTCTTATTTCGACTTTGGAATTTGTTGAACTTATCAATCAGATTCAACAGATACTCCTCATCTTCTCCGGTACATGAATTTAAACGAATCTTCAAAAATATCCCGTAATTGTTATTGATGAAAATTAACGTCTCAATCATATCTAAAAGTTCCAAACTGTGAGAAATGATGATGCATGACTTTACTAATGAATCATTTGCAAGACTTTTCAACATTGAATTGAGAGTTTTTAACTTTCCTAATGGATTTAAATAATTTAGGAAAATTAGATAAATTTATAATACCCGATAACTTTATGTCTTTCATAGAAGTTGTAGAAAGTTTCGCATTAATCCTGGGTAGTTGAGCGAAATAAGTCTTAAAAAAATCACTTATTGATTTAATTAGATAATTTTCATTGGTTTTTATTAAATTTTTGGGTTTCGAAGTCGTTACTAATTTAGGTGACCGGGCCATCACTTTGTTTTCTATGATTTTATATCTGTTAAAAATATTTATTACATCGCATATATTTATATATATATATATGAAAAAATACCTTAAACAATTCGAATCAATAAAATTTTTGGAAATCAAACATAGTTTTGTTAAACAGTCTGATTTATTTGGACACAAATTCAGATCCATCAAAAGAATATTACTAGGAGTAAAATAATAACAATCACTACTGTCCAAGAAAATCATATATTTTTCATTCTCTTTGGAGATATTAGTTAAACGAGTCTATAATTGGTTAATAATAAACAACAATAGCAAATAATTATAACTTTAAATTTGGTTTTCGATCGACGAGCTGCCAATGTTGCAGACATTTGTAAATCTTTTTCACAATTTTCAGATTGATATTCACATTCTGACACTGAAAATCTAAGAAAACCTTAAATAGAGCAAACAAGAAAAAAATACTACTCATTTAAAAATTGTTGAAATCCTTTTCCTGGTAAATTCTTCAATTCAAATTTTAAATTTTCTAAATCGGTTTGAGAAAGAAATTCATTTGATGGTTCTAGATGATTGCCGTTTGGGATTTCGTTAATATTTACACAAGAATTTGAATCATCATCAATATCACTAAGACAAGTGGATATTTTGTTTAATGAATAATCCGCGTTATTTGTAGAAATTAATAAGGTTTTTAATTGTTGTCTTTCATACTTGGAAAATCCAAGTACTGTCAAATCGCAAAGATTATACGGCAATATATGAGATGAAAACTTTTCCCATTTATTATCTATAACATAAGATAGACTGGTGGATATTTTTCGGGGTAAATAAAACGATAATCTATCATTATTCGGTAGATAATATATTGGCATCAAATGATCGCCACTACACTTTTGATGAAAAGAATGTAACAACTCTGTCATTTGGTTGTCGAAATTACAATCAAAGAAAAATGGATGCTGACTCAACTGAATATCTGCACAAATTGCTTCAACAATATCTAGAAGATTATTGGATTCTAAAGATCTATAAAAAATTTTATTCACAATACAGAAAAAAAGTAATTATTTATTATACTTTTTCAGTTTATCAACAACGGATTGATGTAAAATGTTTTGAAATGGTGTCAATTCACACATCACCACTTGAAACATTTTTTCTGATTCCCACAATTTTTTCAATGGAAAGCAGTGATTAAAAAAAACCTATTAAAAAATTAAACGGTGAACATGAAATATTTTATTAATATTTTATAAAATAATAAATTTAATAAATATACTATTTAATAAATAATATTTAATATAAATACTGATTCTTAAACTGAAACAGCTTTAGGAAAACAGAACACTAAAGTTACTGAAGAAGCGTCTCATTGTAATTTTACATGTATTATGATGCATATATATCTCAAATAAAAATAACAGATTTGATTATGTGTATTAGAACGTATGGATAAGCTATTTTCGTAGGGATGAAATATATTAAATTAAGGATTTATCGGTTTTCAGCTTCCTATAATGATATCTATGGCACCTTACAAGTGTTCCACCTGAAATAGTCCTTAGTACAGCTGGGGACATTAACATTAATCATCGATCTCGACTTTTTCCAGAAAATGCAGAAAAAATCCCTTTTTTCAAATTTAATTTACATGACTCAAACTTTAACCATTGAGAAAATGGTTACTTTTTCGCTTATTGGTTATGAAGGATCCCCTCTTCAATAGATATATTTAGACTAATATTTTATTTCTACTAAAAAATTGATTTTTGCAAAGTTCTGTCATTTTATTCAAAAAATGAGTCAATACTAACAGTAATACGTATGTTATCATCGTTATATTTCGTATGTCTTATTGTATTTAATTACCGTTTGGTGTAAATGTTTAAGTTTTAAATTTTTACAAAACAGTCATCGGCTCAAACTCTTTCTGAGAAGAGAATACTGAGTCGGTTGACATTCGAAATTAAAAAAAATAAGTAAAAATCTATAATGTTTAAAAAAATAATAAATGTTAACACGAAATGTGACACCTGAATTAAAGTAAAATTAATCTAACTAATCAATTTTACAAATTTCATGTAATTATATTCTGCTTTATTTTTTTTATTTTTTGCTGTTCAATATAACAAAAGAAACTGCGACATGTGAGCAACTTACTTGTCCTTTACTTATTTATGTGATAAACATTCAAGCATCTTGACCCGTAAAAATATTAATCTTAACCCTACAATGCGCAATTTTTATATGCATACGCAAAATATATGCAACACACGCGGCCAGTATTACAAACTGAACTGTCATTTTTGTTGACAAAATATATTGCATCTATGACTTTATGGGCAGTTATCATTCCATAGACAATGTTTTTGGTTCACAGTATGTAAACACTCAAAGAATATCACTTGATTAAAAGATATTGAGGTAAAATATGGTTGATTCAAATATGAATCACGGTGCATTGTAGGGTTAAAAATTTGACCATGCAATAAAAAAGAATTGCGTACCACTTTTTAAGATGAATGAGTAACCTTTGAAAAATAACATAGACTAAGTTGTTTAACATAAATTCAATATTAGTAAAAAAACAGGTTCAAAGAAAGTGATTGGAGAATTTTTACCTTCACCACCCCAATATGATTTTAGTAATTTTATTAAAAATAGAACAGAAATGTTATGTTATTTAACACAGTAATGTTATTTTAACTGAATGTTTAGTAATATTACTTTTTTTTCAAAAAAAATTTATTTCATTTGTGAATATTAAATTAAAAATTTTTGATCATCGCCAATACCCCCGAAATTTTACTTTTACCCAATTTAGAGAAATTTAACCCTTTTCCCCAACTACAGCGTTAAAACTATGAGTTTTATATTCAGAAATGACAAGTCCTATTGTGACTTGAAAGTAATTTAATAAAATTTAAGGAGTTAAAAAAATTCTTTTAGTGAATAAACTTATCTTTTAAGTATTGTTAATTAACATTTTAAAAAATTTGAAAACAAAATTTTAATTTAATTATTTTTCAAAGGTCTTAAATATAACAATGAAATAAAAAAAGTAATTTTTGGTAATATAATAAAATGTAATATTAAAAAAATCACTTTTATTTTTTTTACATTGACCCCCACATCAAAATTTTTTTAGAGTAGAAGAGTATAAAAATCGGCTGTCAATCTGCAAATCATAAGATACTTTTTTCATGCTTTTTACTCGTAAGTATTGCAAAAAATATACGAATATTAGATTTTAATTTTACCGTTGTAAAAATTCAAATTGAAAAAATTAGGTTTTTAATGTCCATTATGGCTTACACGAAACCGAAACAATCTTCGAAGAATGAAGAGAAAATTCCATCATGACAAATTTAATGTATTTTCCCAGCTATACCATTAATTTATAATAATTATTATTATTAAACTCAATTATTAAATATTAATGTGTTATCCAAATTGAAAATTAATAAATATTAAAATTGTTTTAAGATAATTTTAACTTTATTATCTGATTTATCAAAAATATTATTTTCAAAAAATTACTATACCTAAATTATTAAAAAATCAATAATTTTTTTAATTTCGAATAAGCTCCAAAACCTAAATTATTGATTTTTAAATAATATAATTGTAATTATATTTTATTATAATTATATTTTTTTATTATTTTATTTTTTTATTGTAATTATATTTTAATTATAATATTGTAATTATATTTTAGAACAATTTAGCAACATTTCTTTTTAATATAAACAAATAAACGACATTTAAAAATATATTTCGTGATAATATATTTCGACGGTTTTACCGTCATCATCAGATCACTGATTATGTTCTTTTTTATTGCTTTTATATAAGAAATGATGATTAGTGAATGAGAATGCTGTTGAACATTGATTTTCGGATCACATGATATTATCAACAATGCTTCACATGACACTCTCTCCCAATAATTTTTAAAATGCTTGCACAAAATATTAAAATCATTTATGCTCATATTACATTTACACGATTTTTTATGCTCAGCAATATTACTCTTTCTACCGGTCTTCCTAAAATACATAAAGATGGAGTTCCAATGCGACCGGTTCTATCTATGATCCGTAAATTTCAGTACAATATTCTAAATATCTAGATAAGAAGATAAAATCTTTCATTCCTAATGATTTTATTTGTAAGGAAAGTTTTGAGTTTGTGAATTCCATTACTAATTTTGAAATACGAACTGAAAATGATTTTATGGTTTCCTTTGATGTATCGAGTCTATTTACTAATGTTCGTTACAGGAAACCATCGCATTATGTTGTGAACTTTGGCGTAATAATAATCTGGTTTAATAATATTCTGATTTAGATGAAGTTGTCTTTCGAAAACTTAACATTTGCTACTTCAAATGTCCATTATCTATTTAATGGTGAATGGTACAAACAAATAGATGGGGTTGCAATGGGTTCACCATTGGCTCCAACGTTAGTCTCTATATTTCTTTCCTCCGTGGAAGAAAAATAGAATTGTTTTTGGGGGAAAACCCCCTACTTTATAAGAGATATGTGAATGATATCTTTCTAGTCTTTGAATCTCCAGAACATGTTTTTCCTTTTCTAGATTACATGAATTCGATTCATCTAAATATAATCTTTACAGTGGAACAGGAAATAAACGGAGAATTACGATTCCTTGATTTGTTAATTGAAAGGAAAAATGATCATTATGAAACTATGTCGAAAGAAAACTGATATTGGTTTGTACATCTACATAAACAGTTTTTGTGAGTTTAAATATAAAAGGAAAATGATCAAAGGTTTGTTGTACCGCTCTTGGTCTCTTTCTTCACGTTTTCAAAATCTATTAAAAGTACTGATACATTGAGCAAATTATTGAATAATAACAGTTACTCTAAATCCATCATAGACAGACTCACTCGTGAGACTAGATAAAATAATTGAAAAAGAAAAAATCAATAATGAACAAATCAATAGTTTAAACATTGAAAACTGCTTTACAACTGGGTATACTCTAAGCTTACCTTACTCCGAGGGTTTTAAACACCTCAAGAATTCGATCTTGAAATCAACAAATAACATTTTAAATTTAAAAATTATTTCTCAATCATTTAAAGTTGAGAATATGTTTTGCAATAAATCACATACTCCTTTAGGATTGTGTTCGGACATTGTTTATCAATACATAAGTAATGGGTGCAATGCTACATACATCAGAGAGACTGTCCATCATCTCTGCACAGTAATATTGCTGAGCATAAAAAAACGTGTAAATGTAATATGAGCATAAATGATTTTAATATTTTGTGCAAGCATTTTAAAAATTAATGGGAGAGAGTGTAATGTGAAGCATTGTTGATAAGATCATGTGATCCGAAAATCAATGTTCAAACAGCATTCTCAACTAATTTGTTAAGAGTTTTCGATTAGACTTGCGTAAAAATAAATAATTTCTTCTTATATAAAAGCAATAAAAAAGAACATAAATCAAAAAGAATATAAAAAAATCAAAAAGAACATTAATCAGTGATCTGATGATGACGGTTAAACCGTCGAAATATATTATCACGAAATATATTTTTAAATGGCGCTTATTTGTTTATAATAAAAAATTGCCATCTTTTTTCAAGTTTATTTCTTTTTAACTTGAATTTTAATATTTTATTAATAATTCCAATATTTTATAGATCTTTTTATTATTACAAATCAGCCCTACAATAAATTTTCAAAACTATTTAGAAGAAAAAATCGATTTTAAAGGAACTGGTAAGAACACTGATTCTGTGCTTTAGTATACCCCCGTACAGTCTTACATATTGCATTAAATTAACATGTCCTTCAAATCAAACGACACACATGGGTAATGACATGCTTATCTAAATACTGTGTGTAAAAATTTTAAATTAAAAATTAGGTAATTTATTAAAATGTAATGTATGTTATGCCGTGTGAGGAATGTTTTGAATTGTGTGTTGATATTGTGCATGTTGTATGTTGATTCGGATTGTGCCTCTCCTACACAGATGGATGATTGGTATTTTCTTCGATTCTTACTAATTAAAAATAATTTAATTTAATTTTAAAGTAAAAAGATTTAAAATAATTTTTGAATGTATTATATATTTTTAATGTAATTTAAAACTTTCTTTTTAAAAAAATGTTTAGATTTAATTTTAACCAATTACATTCTTTATAATTAATAATTTTTATTAACAGACTTTCATTTATTGAAAATAATTAGTATGAAATCAGAAATATATTGATCAAGAGATGCCAAATAGTGAATGCGCTTGTGATATTAATAAATGTTGTTAATATGCCGAATTTATGTAATTTTAAAATTCACGAACTCGGAAATTTTTTAAAAAAAATTTTTAAATTCAATTATGAAATTGATATTAGTATTTAACATGAAAAATTATGTATTTAATACGAAAAAATATCAATTTAATATGAAAAATACCAATTTAATATGAAAAAATGCTTTAAAAATACAAAAGTTTGCAATTCAGCTTGCCACTAAGAAAAAAGTTTAAATAACTATGAATAAAAAATTTACATTTGGAAAATATTTTGCATAATAAATTAAGATTTTTTCATATTTAATTTATTTTTTCATATTAAATTGATAATTTTTAATGACAAATTGATATTTTTGTCATATTAAATTGATATTTTCTCATATTAAATTGATAAGTTTTAATATTAAATAAATAATTTTTCATATTAAATTAAGAATTTTAGGTTAATTTGATTTTTTTCACATTAAATTGATTTTTTTAAATTAAATTGATATTTTTCATATTAAAAACATTTTTTTTCATTTTAAGTTGAGAAATTTTCATTTTAAAATAAAATTTTTCTTATAGTTAGGTGAATTTGGCAAAAAAATTTCAATTCGACAATTACACTATTTCATCAAACTGTTGTCAATTTCAAGAATTCGGCAATTACACAAATTCGACATAACATATATATAGGGAAGTAAACATTTTTAATAATACAACAAAAATTTAGGAAACCAAATAAATTAAAATTACCGAATTCAATAAATCAGATTTTTTAGAGATTCGTTTGGAAGCATGACACTGGATCTCGTTTAATAACTCATCGACTTCAAAATTAGAATAAAAAAGAAGAAAAACCGATTGGGCAAAATGACTATCGATTAAAGTGTTGCTGTCGTTTGAAATAAGACCGATTCGAATTCCAAGCAAATCGACATCTGAAAAAATGATGTGATCTGGAATGCCCGACAAACTTTCAGAAAATTTTTCAATCTGTTTTTGTTTAAACTCAGAAATTAATGGTTTAATTTTCAAAAATTACTTGATCATAGATAATATTGTTCCATTTAACGGATGTCAAACAAAACTGATAGAAAATTGCTGAATAACTGATTATACAAATTGTCATAAAGGAACTTTCAATTTGCTCTAATATCTCATGAGCACTTTTGTAAGACAAATACAAATCCAGCACAACTATTTTACAGTTTGGACATATTGCTTTCAAAAACGTATACCATTCACTTATTTGTGAACTAGATGTGATAATCAATTCTGGAGTATGTGAATTAAACTTATTTGACAAATATCCCAAGAGAACTAAAAACAATCTTTTTAAATAATCAATATTTACAGTTATATTAAACCTGAGATCATTAATCGATCATCTCCACATTGCAATGAACTGACAATTGCGAAAGACAACTTTTGTCTAACTAATTCAAATAAACAATGTATATTTCGATTTATACATTCATTCTTTAATAATGCGTCTAATATTTCATTATTCGAAATGGAAAGTGGTTCTGAAAATGAGGTCGCTAGAATGGATTGTATTTTTTCACTTTGTGTTACAATGAAACTAGTTTTAGATGTTGTTTTCAAATACAAATCATTATTATCTTGTGACAAAGCTTCTGATACTAAAGAGTCACTATCGACGACATCAGAACTATTACCGGACCTCAAATCTATATTATCGCTGTTTAAAAAATAATTTTCATCAATTATCTTTTCCAATGGCATTTGAGAAAGGATTTTCAATTCTGTAATTTCGTTTTCAAATGAATAGTTCCCCTACGAAATTCAATAAAATTTTCAATAATTAAAATAGAAATTCATTTACAATGACGTACTTCGATTTCATTAAATTCTATATTGTTTTCCAGCCAACTTAATTCCCCTATCAGATTTTCCGACGAAGAACAAGAATCACTGAGATCATATGAAATCTCATTAATGACCAAATTGTCCTCGTCTGTCAGCATAATAGAGCAATAACTGTGTGATGAATCAAAGGAACACACACTATCACTATCAGATCTATCAAACAGCGGATCGGAATTCTCATTATCGATTTCAGCATTGATAAGACTTTTGGTAAGCCACAGCTGTGACAAATCCATTGTCGAATTACTAAAATTCGATCTTTGTTTGGAAATTTCCGATTTAATTGTATTACAATCTGTCTTTAAACAATCATCAATGATATTTAAATTATCGATTAAAACCTTTTTTCGCCACCATTCTTTAACCATATTGGCAATTCGTGAACAAACCAATCTCGCTTCTTCTTGCACTTGAATATATTCCAACATTTTTATTTCGTCTTTAATAAAAACATAAGATTTAGCACTTTCAGCTATCTATAAATCTTTAAATTAAGAAAAAACAACGACACGTAAAAAATTATTACTATTTTTGCAGCTAAAATCTTCCAAGAAAATCGATTTTTCATATCTGTCGATAACCATTCGGCCTCTTCGATTAAATAATCCCAATGGACTTTAGTTCTAGCAGGTTCCATGACTTTCGGCAAGGCTTCCCGAGACCATATGCCTTTCTTCTTTAATAAACCGATTTTTTCCAATACTGTCGCTTCTTGCAACGCATCGTTCACGTTCTGTTCATCTTGAATTTTTTTCACGTTTTTCAAATCACAATCTGTGGGTTTCGAATTATTCCTATTTTTCATGATTTTATTACTCTTTAATTTCACGATTTTCTTGAAATGTTTGCAACTTTTCGGCGAAAACGAATGTAATTTGTCTTTTGATACTAACAAATCGTTCAACATTTCCGGACCGAATTTATATTTATACTCATTTTGAGTGTAAAATAAATTTAATAATTCAATTGATTTCGATTTTAAACGCTGATATTTGGAATCATCCATAAAAATTATTGAAATTTAAAATTCTATCAAAATTTGCATTTATTAAAACAAAAGAGTAAATAACAAATTCGTAATTTATTACCTATCAAAAATAATCAAATTTCTGATAAACACTAAGTACAAATTTACATAATTAGATACATAAAATAATCATAAAAGTCTACATTTAAACCATCTTTACAATCGATAAATTAGAATTCATTAAAATAGAATTTAAAGTAATCCCAAGAAAATAATTCATAATACATTCACAAATTAATCATGCCATACTTTAAATCTAAATTAAACAATTATCAGGACTAGAAATACACAGATCCGAAATTAGAAATGTATTGGAACTTTACAGAAAAGTAAAAATTATTAAGGAAGCTCTTTGATATGAAAATAACTGTACAAATTATACACAAATCTCACAGTAAAATATCAATCACAAAGTAATTCAAAAAAATTATTTAAAGCACTTTCAACAAATTCATCCTGCATAAATCACTAATAATGAAATTTCAATTTATTAATTTAAGTTGAAATTTGAAAACTTTAAAATTAAAAAGGAATGAAAGAATTTTTTTAATTAAAATAATTTGGATTTGAGCGATATAACTGAGAATCATTGGGATTCGTAGATTGAAAATTAACTGAATTTTGTTGTGGCAATCCTTTTTGAGGCGCCATCATTTTTGAAAAAACTTGCTGAGAACCTTGATAATTAATGTTGGTTCCGTTAGACATTTGTGGATAATTTCCAGTTGGTCTAATCGAACCAGGTGGAGATTGATGATTTTGAATATAATTCAAATTATTCATCATGAAAGGTGGTCCCGAAGACGGAGAATAATTATTCATCGGATGATTTGGTATTGGTATACGATTCATTGGAAGAGGCATGGGATTGGAAATCATTCCCGGTATGGATTTATTATTTGAAACGATATGATTACCCATTTCTTGAATATAGTTCGAGTTCAGTTGTTGTGATATGGCGGGATTATTGACATAATATGGTATTTGAGATTGATTTGATTGTGTAGATGTTATATTATGCATTCGTTGGTGTTGAATCATTGAATTTTGAGGTACAGTTGTCGAGGAATAAACAGGGTGCTGGGCCATCATTGCCGGCTTATTCATCTGCCTTGACATTACATGACGATACGCTGGCATGTAAGAAGGATTGTTTCTTATCCATTCATTGAGCTGAAATCAAAAAAATATTTTAATTATTCTTTTGAAAAATAATTTTTACTTTTAAATGTCCATCGGGCTGATTCAAAAGGTTCCCGTACATACTTTCTACCATTACAATCTCTTTATGTGACGGATACCCTTTATTTATGGCTTGATAATTGCCATTTGGATACATTCCGCACTGGGAATTATTAATGTCACTCATATGAGAATTCATTGGAATAGGAACATTTTGATTCGTAGGATGGATATAATTTGATTTTAAATTGAATGATTGATTGGTTGTCGGAGTATTGATTTTAACTGGAGTAAATTCTAAAGTGGTATTGTTGGAATTATTTGATAAAGGACCAGAATTTTGAACATATTGATATTGGGATTGGGCAATGGAATTATTTCCCGAGTTTACAATTTCTTGAGCTGAAGCGGAGGATGGATTATTCGAGACATTACTGTTACAACGCATAAGTGCCGTTCGTCGTCGGAGAATTTGTTTTTGGAATAATCGCTGCTTAGTTTCTTGTTTTTTCAGTTTTTGTTTTATTTGTTGACAATAAATGATCATACACTTTACATCCGTACAGAACTTGGCGTGATATGCTGACAATCTCACTACTGGTTTACAATAATTACATTTTAATCCAACAATACAGTTTTTGTTATGAGAAACGAACGATTTGAACTTTTTACAATTTGACATTCTACAACACGCATCTCTGCAAGTAGCGGCATGTTCGAAAATTTTGACTAATCGATCAAGTCTGCGCCGATTTGTTTCTTCGCAATTTTCATCGGATTTGAAACTGGAGGAATCATTTTCATCTTCCACGCCGGATCTGATCTTTTCGAGAGGATGGATGTGTTTTTCTGTCAAATAGCATCTAGGGCAAAGATCATATTCTTCACAAGTTGGACAATGATATCTGGTTTCTATCTGAGCACTACAGGCATTACAAGTATAACAGAAACTTTGTTTTGCTTCGTTATGTAATTCATAACACATCACTAATGTCGAGTATAAAGTTCTACGCAAATTGGAAAATTCCAAATGTTTCGCACGAGCCATTTGGAGAAAATTTTCACGACCATCCATCAATTCCGATTCAATAGATTGATCAGGATCAACAATATCTTTGAGATTAGCTACATTTTTCTGTGGATGTAATCTTATAATGAAGAAGTTGTCTTTATGTTTCTCCATTATATCCAGTACCTTTTTAAAAAGCTCATTACCGGCATCACTAGAATCATAGAATTTTTTTCTCTTCGATGTTGCGATATTTGTTGTTTTTTTCTGTTTTCGTTTTTTGGGTTTTTTATTTCCAATATTATCTTTACTTATTTCATAAACATCAAGTGAATCGTTATCATCATCATCTGGAGCGATTTCTTTGGCTTTCAAATTATTTTGTTCAAATTCCTTTAAAATATCTTCAAATGCATTTGGCCAAAAATCTCCTTCAAAATACGGTATTTGATTAACTGAACTTATTGCTGATAAATGAGCGTCTTTAAAGACATCTTTGTAATCATCAATAACTAATTCTTGAATTCCTTTATCCAACATTTTTGTATACCACTCCTGTAATCTCTTTGGCTTCGGAATACGTTGATCAGGGGGATGAATATGGAAAATATAATCATCTCCTTCACTTGGTGGACAGGCCCAAATATGAGCCATTACATAGCCCAACTTTTTCACATAATCTAAATATCCAACCAAAATCTCATAGTACACTTTAGTTCGGTGTTTGGATGGTTCAAAGAATTTAACAGAATCCAGATATGCCACATAAACTCGTCTTCTATTTGGTTCCGGACAATCAGATCCATATTCTTGAACATGTAAACCAAAAAAACAAACTTCCCGACCTTGACACTCTTGAAAAGCAAAGATTGCTTTTGAACGATAGGGAAATGAAGTTTCTGCATCACCAAAATACGATTTCACTCCTGGTTTTACTTCTGTGACTTTTTTAACATTTGAAAGAACTCGAATGATAACATTGTCTGTTGTTATCTCATTTTTCTTGAAATAATCACTAACTCTTTTTTCCAAAAAATTACTCAATGTGCAAGACGACAAACGTTTAGCCGTATATTTATTTTCCCTTTTCTGTATATTATTTACACAATTTTTGCAATAAAATGTCGACCATATTTCATCAATATGACAGGCGCATACTTTATGCCATTTTCGATTACATCTAGCACAAAACACAAATTCTTCATGAATTTCTACATTATTCTTTTTTTTTACTAACAATTCTTTATTAACATTTCTAAAATATTAAAAAAAGTATTAAATTAGTTTTACTTAAATCAAGGAAACACTTACAAAAATTCATTAGATTCACAAAGAAATCTAACTTCAGTCGAACTATCCGAATAGCATTTTTCACAACACAAATAAGAATCAACCAACATTCCAGGAACCTTATCACTAATTGAAACTAGTAAAAACGTTTACATATCACGAAAATCTTACTTTGTACTTTCATTTTGATAAGCATAATAATGTGAATCCTTACTAATCGAACAACATTTTTCCGTACAGCATACTAAAGTCAATGTTTGATAGACTTCAGCTCGACCACAACAAAATCCCAACTTTACCATCAACTCATCTATTTGAACTTGAAGATCATTCATACTCTAACGATAAACTAAATTGATTGACAGATTAAATTTTATTGCATTACCTGTACAAAATCTTTTTTCGATTTTCCTTTTTTTTTAGTAGAATTACAAGAATTTATCAAAATATTAAAATCATCAACAATCAGCCAGGGATTCTCATATTCGCCATCATCTAATTTTTGATTGATAATTGATAATGATACTGGCTTATAGTTTATTTTAGAAGTATCAAAAGTATTTGAATTTTTCGAATCATTTAAACTCAAAAACGCTTGAACGTTTTTGTTATTCTTAATGAAATCAAAAAGTACTTTAAATTCCGTATTTAATTCTTCTTTAGTCCATGATTTTAACGGAGAGTCTTGCTTATTGACTATTTCTACCGCTGTTGTTGTCATTGTGGTATTTGTTGCCGGAGCCGTTGTTGTAACAACTGTCATTTCTTGTTTAATATCTTTGACTTTAATCTCATTTTTCGATTCATCTTTAACATTATCGAAATCCATCAAAAGTTTTTTCTGTCGCTGATATTCATTTTGAAGAATTTTCTCAAAATGATTCAAATGATCCGTATCCGAACAATCTTTATTTAAATTGGAAAACAAATCGGAATCATTGTTATTATTTACAGAATTTTCCATCGATATTGTCGGTGATTTGGAAATAATTTCCGGATAAGTAACACAATTTTTCTGACTAATATTAAGTTTTTTGTGAATAATAAAACAATTTTCTGCTAACAATCTATAATATTCATCTATTGTACTTGATTTCATGTAGCTATCGTTTTCGATCTTTTTCGCGTGATCGATTATATTTTTCATTCTTTCATCTTGATAGGCTTTACCGATTTCTTTTACCGGTAAAATTGTGCTAACTCTATTAATATTAAACATTAGTTAATAATAAAAATCGATTTTTTTTTATTTTGTAAATACACCTGTATACATTTAAATAGGGTATATATATCATAAAGTTACAATTACAAACAGATATTTAAAATTTGCTAATCAAAATTGAATGATTTTCCATTACAATAGAATATTTAAATTTAAATAGGCAATTGGACACAAGTAAAATCATTAATTGTTTAATAATATGTCTAATATAATTTATCATTATTTTTCATGAAAAAAGGTTTTGAAAAAAAATATTTTTTCAAAAATTTTTCTTTAAATATTTTTATCTTGTTATAGGGATTTACGGGAAAATTATTTCTTTACTTATTTAACGAGAAATAAACTGAAACTATTAAAAAAACAAAAAAATGTAATACTGTGAAGTCCATCTGTTAATAGTAAATATTCATTTGTTAATAAATGTTTAATAAAAATAATTATTCGATATAAAAATCCAAAATAAATATAAATTATGGAAGAAAACCAAGAACGATTCGTGTGAATCTATCACAATCCAAACTGTTATATTCGGTAAATTCGATTCCCAAAGAATACCCCAAACGAATCTAAGCCAAAAAACAAGACAGTACTCGACTGGTTTCAATGTTGCATGCCCAAACAGAGAAATTATCATGATTACTGGGACTATTCTATTGGCTACTTGCAGAACCGCTTTTTCTGTTGTAATGTTGATCGGAGTCGTTGTCCGCCTCTGGTGGCCGGAATAAAGTATCATGAACTGAAAGAAATTAGACCGGTTAGAGAATCCGGGCTGGAAATGTCGTTTGATTATTACCAAATTGGTATATTATCCGATCCGGAAAAAATAACTCGAGTGATTTCTAGAATGGTCCATTGGATTAGAGATGACATCCTAGAGATGGAGATTCGATAACAGAGACCATCAATTGGACTATAATTGCTTTTGACACTTGTGTTTCAATGAAAATAAATATATTTATATTTACTATTTTTTCTAAACTTTTTGTTAAATAAAAAGATATTGTGGAAAACCTAAAATTTTCGGGTTTTTTTTCACATTTTCTGGGCTGATATGAACCGCTGGTCGGTCCTTGAGCTGGGAGCTGAGGATGAATTTGATATATACCCATACATATTTAAAAGTTAAATATAAGGATGATTTTTAGATTTCGATTTATTCTCTAATGGATACATTATAGTAATGATGGAACATAACAGTATTAATTATTTAAAAGATTTATTAAACATAATATTCCACTTAATAATCTTAAATTTCTGTTTTTTAAACCATTTTCATAAACAGTAAAAATATCACCTTTAATTAATAATTGTAAAAAGAAATAATATTCAAATGAATAAAATCCGAATAATTAAACGGCATTTTACTTTTTGTTCGTAACAAATACCCTATTTAAATTATCAAAGTTTACAGGTGTAAGAAAATCCAAAATAATAAAAACAAAAATCAATAAAACTTACATTCTATTGATTAATCGACTTCGAATGTTCTTATCCACAGTGATTCGATCTTTCATTTTATTATCACAAATATCTGGCTTGAAATCGACACATTTTTTGTCCGAATTGTTGAGAGCATCGATTTCCGGATTGACAATCGATTCCTTCGATTCGTGATCGATATTATCGATTTTGTTTTTCGTACACTGTTGTCGCGATTTAATCGGTGCACATATGAGACAGGTGATTTTTCCACATTTTTTCCAATGTGATAAAATTCGTTTCGAAGTCGAACAATGAGAATAGGGACATTGTTTGTCTTTATTACACGCTGACATGTGGGACAAGACTTCCCTCATCATGGCACAATGGGGACTCGAGCACGGATTCATTCCGTTGATTTCGATGTGTTTTTGACAACGACAAGCATGGAAAATTAAAATCAATTGTTGTTGTATTTGTTTTCGTTTCTGGGCATCGTCTGATGCAATGGCATTACCATTAACACTAATTGACATTTCACGATATATCATCAAATTTTACACTTCTAAAGCCAGGAAAAAAATGTTATACGAGTAAAAAAATGAAGAAAATTAGTTTTTTTTATAAATATCGATAAAAAATATTTATTGAAATTTAATTTAAAAACCGGTAGCCATTTATAAATATTATGTATAAATATAAAACATATTTTAAACAAATAATAACCATATGAAATTTTCGAAAAGTATTTTTTTTGTTGTAGTAAAGTTTATTCGACAATTTTTATTACCTAATTTGTCAGAAAACGTAAAACAATTTTTTTGTAAAACAAACTTTTTTTTGAAAATTGAAATGAAATTGACAATTTAATAATTTACTTTCTTGATTTTTAATTCTTGAGAAATTGAGAAAATATTAAAAATTTACAAACAATTTAAAAAAAAATATTTAATGGATTTTTAAAAAAAAATTTATTTGAACCATAACCATATCTTGAAATACATATTTTTTAAACTTGGTAAAAAAATTAATTTATCATGTTCAAGAATTACAAAACATTGTAAATTAAATGTAATAAATTAATAATTAAGAAAAATAGATAAGTTCTTGGATTTTCCTTATTATTTAAATAAATTAAGAAAAATTAATATCAGTTTTTTCGATTCTGAGCGATAAAAAATAATAGAATTGTATATATATACAAAATCAAACTGATATCTCTAAGACTAATTTACAAAATAATGACAATTTAGTAAACGTTACATTAAAAATACCGTTCTTAGAGAGAGCAAATGATTTCTAAAAATCATTAATGATAAGAACTTCCTCGTATTTTAAATTGAGAGTAATATTTACTGCAAGTAAAAAAATTAAGTTTCTTTTTAAATAAAACTAAAACTTATGTTAGTGTGCAAGCAAACATATTTTACCAATATCAATGAATTGTATATTAGTGAGACGAACAGTCATCTTATAATTAGATTTACTGAACACACTCAATAGAGTAGAATTAACTCCATTCTTAATAATATATTACATAGCAAAGATTGAAATAAAGTCAATTGTAATAGCGAGTTTTAAATTTTGATAATTATGAGATGATAATCCCTGAAGCATTGTTAATTATGTATTCAAACCATGCTTAAATGTTTAAAGTGATTTATCTAATCATATATTGTTTAGTTTTTAAATATTTTTTAAATTTAAATAAATGAAAATTTTAAATAAGCCTAAAAATTGAGTGATGTTGAGTAAAAGCCTGTAGTTATATAAACGGCTTGAATTTTAAATTTTCAATTAATCAACTGATGATACCAAAACTGGAGAAATATGTTTTAAATGTATATACAATTTAATTCTTTTTTTAACACCCAGAACCGTAAAATAAACACATATATTTGTTTACCATCGCAATAAAAAAGTACGGAAATTAATTACAATAAATTTATGATTACGAAATAATTTAATGTCTTGGTGTTGATTATTATAAAAATCCTATTTAGAAATCTCTGTTCATACAACGCCTCAGATTTCCAATACAGATGTGGAAGCCTGAAATTCAATTCTCACGATTCACTCCACGAGAAAATTTGGCATTGAAAAGCCAACTTATACTAGTTCGAATAGATTGACTGGTAAAATCATGAATTCTAGTACTGCTTCTCTAAGATTCCGTTGCATCACTTAATATTGATGTGACTGAATTTCAAACCAATTAAGTGTGGCAACAGAGCGTGATTGCTGGTAGCTACATCAACATGTAGGATACAACAACATCTGGATCCGCCAGAATTGGAGTCGAACATATCTTCAGAGGTTAAAATTGCATTTCTTTTAACGAATATAACTAAATTTAACAATGGAGGGTTGAGTAACATGATTATTAAGAACATTTAAACAAGTCTCGTTTAAATGTTTATTACAATCACATTTAGAGTCATTATGACTCTCAGAAAGTCTTTCATCGTTTGTCATCCTTCTAATTGGTTTTCTTATTTTTGTTTTTAATCATGATTATTCGAACAATTTTTCTAAATTCTTTTTAAAATATTCAACCTCTAAAAATATTAATTAAAAATAATAAGTTTTACCATTTCTCAATAAATCTTAAAATAATAAAAATGTCATCAAATTTTAAAAATGTATTTAATTTAAATTTTACTAAAAATTATTAAACTTAATTTTAATTGTGAAATTACAAATATGAACTTATCAAATAATTATTTTAATTATGTTCGAATAGTCAATCACTTTAAATTTAAATAAAAAAATACCTATTTCCATCTGGGTGGGAGAATCACCATTCTAAATTCAACATACTTAAATCAACATACCGGATCCATACATTTACACATTAAAACAATTTAAAATATTCCTCACAAGGATGAAGGAGAAATTGACCAGAATCTTATTGGAAAGGTCCAAACGATGGTTAAACAGATATATTTAGGCATAACGCGTACATGTACATCCTTTAGTTTCATATAAGTTAGTTTTGAGCGGAATCGAAGATATCTATGTGAGATTCCTGAACGGGAAAGTAACGATAATATGCCTATTCTTACCAGTCACAATGGCGCACACCGGTAGGTATATCATCGCTGTGTTATAAGTTCGCATATGGTGTGTATGCATACCCATCGACCAACCCGACAAACACGGATCTGACATATAATCAAAATTGTACTGAATGAAGTAATCATTTCATTAATGAAGTCCATTTATTAATATTATTATTTGGTAAGTAATTTCTTTTTACATTATTTAATTTAATTATTTTTATGTAAATATATTTTTTTACATTTTAAAATATAATAAATACTAAATTTATTAAATAAAATTTTATCAAAAAAAACAAAAATAAAATAAGATTTTATTTGATATAACATGTATTATTATATTCGTTCTCCAAAAATGTCAAGTTTGGCAATGCATCGACAAAGAAAGGTCTTACAATGCCTATAATATGGCCTAAGGTCCGAATAATCCTCCTTCTGCAATTCTTGTGGAATTGCTGTCTGGAGAAGATCAATTCGGTTTCTTTGGGTCATTAGCAGCAGATTTCCTTCTGAAATCTGCTTCCTGACTCCCCTTTTCAGTTTGAAAACACCGCTTCAATGGGGTTTAGAAACGGTGAATAAGGGGGTAAGTTATGGACACGATGAATCGAAATAGTGTCCAGATGGATCGAGGCATTATCATGAATTAGACGATACGATTGATCGTCTAATTTTGAAGATAACTCCTCGATTAAGGCCTGATATATGTCATGGTTCACCGTGGAAGACATATTTGGTGATGTATGAGGCCATTTTTCTTTATTGCCATTATGAGGGACACATTCCTTCCACGGTTGGTTGGAATGGTAACAGTGGCCGGCATTCCTCTCCTGGACCTCGCATTTTGTCGCGTAGTTCAAATATTGAAACCAATCTCATCAATAAAGATGAGATTTTTGCTGCGCCATCCTTTTGACAGGAAACTTATCGCGTAGTCGAACCGTTTCTCCTTGGCGGTTACCGAGTTGCGGTTTTGAACACAAGAGTGAAATTTCTTGAAGGTGATCAATTTCCCCTCCAAGTACCTCGAAATTGTGTTCCTGCTACACTGCATTCCTTCAGTTTCAAATAAAAATTGCTTAATTTCCCTCAGGAATGCAGTGGATTTTCATCTAGGAATTGAATAATCTTCATGCATAGATGATCTGTTTTGATGGCTCTTTTGTGGCCGCCACGGTGGCCAACATTGATGCAGCCATTCTTCTGGTATCGGTAAATGAATACCCTTGCGGCAGATTCACATATCTCAAACTGCCGGGACAAATACAGGGGTGGCCATAAGTTGCTTTACCCAGTTTTAATAATAATAAACACAAAATTCCAAATGATTTATAAACAAAAACCAGATAAAACTTTTTGTTTTAATAATTATTTATTTAAAAAATTTTTTAAATTATTTCATTTTGTTTATTGTTGTTGGTAATATTGGCATGAAAGGACAATTAACACTCCAGTAACGAATTTTTAGAGTAAAGCAGTGGATAAAGCATGATAGAAACTCAAGAGCTGTAGCTGCAGCATTTGCAAAAGAGTATCCTAATGACGCTCCTCCATCACGACAATCAATGCATGTTTTGGCTAAAAAGTTTCACGAGACCGGCTCTGTAACCGACAAGAAAAGAAGTGGGCGCCCTAACAATATGAATACCGATGAAAATAAAGAAAATGTTATGACCAAAATATTACAAAGTCAACAAAGGTAAATTTCCTCAGTTGCATAATATTGGTCCAATAGTTGGTGTTCATGTGCGTAGAACTTATAAAATAGGAACAGGAGCACAATTTCATTCGTTATCAGAGTATATGTATCCTGTGGAAGAGTATTTTATAAAAGAAGAAATAAACAAAATTAACTTATATATATAATATATATATTTTACAGACATTATTTATCAATAGTCGATTATTTGAAGCATTTCTGAACATGTTCTCGTACATCATCAATCAGCAAATATAATTATTTTAAACCAATTATAATAATAGATGCAAATGGTATTAAAATAATAATCCCGGGTTTTTCATTCAGTTTTGACAATTTATCATGCAGTTCTGACTTTTTTTCAATCGTCCCTTACAAGACGAGTCCCTGAGTGGAACTCGTGAGACGACTACACATTCCCGAAGGAAGTTATCAGCCCTGAAAGAGTAATAATTAATTAAAAATCAGACAGAAAACAACAAAGTTGCTCACCGGGGTAACCAACAGAGTTAGGAGGTCAACCGACCCTCCCATGAAAGAGCATCGCGAGTACGATTCCTGAGCGAAAATCGCAGAGCCTCGGCACCTTCCTGAGAGAAGATATAACCCCTAGAAAGATTCAAAAGTTAATTAACAAATATAAAATAATTAATTAAACTTATCATGACTCAACAGCAAAACACGAGATCACCAGACGACCATGAATCATCAGTGAATAATCTACGCGTGTGTCCTGAAAATATTAACGTATGTGTCGACACACAATTACAGTAAATTGTCACGACCCCTTTGAGTAGAAACATTTCTGATGACTCAAGATCCCCCAGTGATTGTTAAGGGTCAACCACAACCCATTCAGATTTTATTTCACTTTTAGACGTTATTGTGTAACAGAGTCGGACGCCTCCTGTCTTGCCTGACATCTGTCCAGCAGTGCCAAGCTCAAGGGACCTTCGGGTTCGATTCAAGACAGGACGGGCTGTGGGCTCCCCGCCCAGCTCAATATCGTTCGGGGATGACTTTGTATTATTTGCTCTTTCGATGAAGGTATCGCTCAGGTTTGTGTAGAATGTGTTGATGATTGCAACTCGAAATACTGGTATGTGATATGTATGGTCAACTTGCGGCAATGTTGTGTCTGTATGCGGACTTATGGCACTGTTGTATAATGCGGGTAACTAACGGCCCGATTATGTATCTTGTAGTGTTGACGTCTCCACTTGTCTAAAATCATTAATTATATATCATCATATATTCATATAATATTGTGTGTCATTAAGTATATTCGCTTAATATTATTAAATATCGCCAACAACAATTAGATATTTTATTATGTATATCAAGTATTACTATGTATCGTTAACACTGTATATTGTTCTGTATAATTAGCAGTTTATCTTTACTCTATATCAACCAATTTCGTATCCACTTATTTATAGTGCAGCATTATATATGTAACAGCATATATATCAATAATTATCTATTTTTATCGATTTATTTTACAGCAGTTTTGCTCATCAACAGCAGTTCTTTATTCACATCTAAATTTCTTCTGATTCGACGAGGCTTCTTTTACTACTCAATTTTCTCTGCCAGTCGTACTTGAATGAATAACTAGTCGGCGTGTCATTCCTATAGAGCATATATCTCTTTAATTTTCTAAGCGAATCTCTTATTGGTTTATCAGCCTCATTTATCAATGACAGATTATTACTATTCGTGTCTCTAAAAGTGAAATCTAAAAATAGAATCATTATTAGTTTATTTACATTTATATCAATAAGCAAGCGTCTATACAATCCTTTCGCGTCCATCGACTGGGTTAAAACGTGATAGATTAATTCATTATTGTCCCGTATCGACGGACATAGCATCACTCAAATAGTTATCTACGCATAACGTGATTCTCTTTTGCGTATAGTTCAATAGAATCGATCTCACGCCTGTGATAAGTATAATTCTCATTTCCTGTTCTCTTACGGAGTTCTCATTGTCGGCGTAAGTTCTCGCATTATGCACAAACTCAAGGTTTCTGTTATCAGAACCATTCTGCGCGTGGTTATCTCGGAACATCTCTTGTGAGGATGGCGGCTACGATGACGACTGGGAAACTTACTCTCTCTCTATCTAACTTATCAGAATGAAATAAAATTTAAGGTTAGTTTGTATTAATTATAAAAGTAAAACCCATATCTATAATACATATATTCAGAATCATCAAAGAAATGAACAAATGTAAATAAAATTACAATATGTTTGGTATCCGGAAGTCCGTTCTCGAAACGTCTGTAAGTCTTTCCTCAAATGGTCCGTTCGTTCTCAAGATCTTTCGTTTGGTGTCGGTCGTTTGTAAATCTCGTGCATTCGAGTGGTTCTCTGTTTTGGATTATTCTCAATAATTTCTTATGGTTCTTTCATGTTAATAATTCTCTATGAGCTCAAATTATTTAAAATCGTTCAGAATTGTTCAATTATGGTTTTTAATTTTCGTTCTAAATTGTTTTAAACAGTGTCTAAAAGTTGTCTAAAAATGGTCGTCCTTTATACCACGGTTCTGGCATGCTATCACTCTATGAATTCCAATCGCAATCTGCCAACGAAGAATCAAACACATCTCTCAATCGTGGTTGGCCAGTTGTTGGTGATTTCGGAGTGTACGTGTCAGTGTGCCTCTAAAATTTTTTCGGTAATTTTGATTTTATATAGGAATTGATGATTGTGTGCTTGTAGGTCGCTGGTGTCATGCGGTTCGTGAATCATGGGTTAATCATCGTGAATAATCACACGGTGATTTCTCGTGGATTTTTTGCTGACTCACGTAAGTCTTAATTAATTTCTTATATTTGTTAATTAATTCTTCCAATTATACAGGGGTATATCTCCGTCGGGGAAAGTTTTATCAATTTACGGATTTCAACTAGGGATGCGGCTCAATGAGAGCTTACTGTGAAGGTTCGGCTGGTCTCGCAAGTCTTTTGGGGAGTTCGGCAAACAAGGTTGTTAATTTTTCAGGTTCGTATTTAATTAATCTGGGAATTTCTTAGACTAATGGCTTTATTAAACTTCTGGAATCCTGTAGCGAGCTGCCATGAAGAATCTACGAGGGGAGGAGCCGCTCTATCTTGTTGCAACTGCAATACTTATTCAAATACATGTATTTTACGTTATTGCTTCTCTTTTTTCTTTTCGACGTTTTGTAATGCATTACATGAGTTGGTGAAATTCGGACCGCAACAAAATCAAGTTATCAAAAATTTTTGGAGACACACGGGCAAGTACACACCAAAAGCCAAAGTGCCCGACCAACCAGCATCGTAGAATTTTGCAGACTTCTTATTGGCGGAAGACCATTGGCCGCGATGAGATAGCGGGGTGTTGCATCTACAATATAAAATAACAGTCATTTTTTCAGTTGACGAACACATTTTTGAAACCAAAATAATAGCTACACTTACGTGTTACATTGAATCATAACTTTGCTGAAGAAAATCCAAGCGAAGATTAGAACAGTTGATCTACGAGCATCACCGCAGACGAAAGGAACGACAACTTATTAGTAAAGACCGGCGGCATCACTGAGCAGGAAATCGACTGACGAATTTACGACACCGAGAGGACGACCGCGAAAGACATTTCGTGTAATCGACGTGTCGACGAGCGAAAGGACGAATAAATCGACAGATACCGCCTATTGAGACATTCTCTAAGTCCCATTGAACTTCTTTTACTTGTAATTATTATTGTATAAAACTAAAAGAGAATTGCTTTTTTTATAGGTTAATTCAAATGTTAATTTATAATAAATCAAATCTCTCTCCGTTTTATAACTTTATATGTGATTACAAAATAAGCAAAAGATAAAATGACTTTTTTTAAAGTGTAATTCAACTGTAAAAAAATAAACACCAAATATATTACACACAGATAATCACTAAAAACTTACGATAAATCAGTTTCAGAAATCATATATATCATATATATTTTCTTTATAGCAGGATCTTGGGTTTGATTGTTGAAACAATCGTGATGTTAAATAAATATTCTGCGATACAAAAATAAATTCGTTGTTGAAACAATCGCGATGATAAATAAATGTTCTGCGATACAAAAATAAATTCGTTGTTGAAACAATCGCGATGATAAATAAATGTTCTGCGATACAAGAAATAGATTCGTTGCTAAAACAATCATGATGATAAATTAATGTTCTGCAATAAAAGTATTCGTTGAAAAAAAAACTGTATCTCTCCAGTAACGTTCAAAATCAACAAAATATAAATTTAAATTATTTATGGCTACTAGACAATTCAATCAATATATTGGATTGCATTATATTCGAATTATTTTTGAATTTTTATTATAATACAAAATTATAATTTGTGGCCTTTTAAATAAAAAATAAAAAAAACCAAAAAAAATATTATTTTGCCAACTACGTATAGAAAAATAAAAATTACTTAATTTTTAATTACATTTCTAAAAAAGCTGATTCTTCTTCACACAGAATTCTTTAACTTTCTCGAATAAGGAACTAAACTATCATTCTCAAAAAATATCCAACATACTCCACATACATGTATATAAAAACTGAATCGCAAACCCGATATACGTCATGCTCAAGAAAGCCTATGTACAAACTCGAAAGAAGGGTAACATCAATTTTTACTCAAGACACGCGGAAGTAGTGTATCACAATTATTATTGCGCATATTAATCTATTATAGTTTAATTTATTAATCTGAATAAATGTATTCTATAATGCTAATTTTCCTTTTTAAATATCAATAACCATTAAATTCGAGTCCCGACCGCTTAGCGCCCGATTTAGGCGGATCCCCTCCCAGTCATCGCTGTTGTCCCGTGTTAATTCGCGAAGTTCCACATGGATTTCGGCGATCAGTCGAAAACGTCCTTCAGTTCAAATCTGGATATCACGTTGGGGGTCCAGAATAGAGAATTAAAACAAATAGGAATTTCTGATGATTAACTACATTGGATCGGCTCTGATTTTATTTCAACCTACTAACATAAATAGTGTAATTCCCCACCTCTATCTCTAGTACTTAGTATCATTAAATATCTCTTAAAGTTATTAGCACGGTTTCAGGCGACTTTTGTTCGGTGGACAACGGCGCATTTATAGACCATTAAATTAAAATTGCAAATAATTAAAATTCTTCATAATCTGATAATGAGAAATAGAAAGCCCTGATGGAGGTGTTGCAGGCCGCACCGTGAGCTTGCTCTGAGCGGTCATCAACTACCACCACCAGTGATCCTTTCTTTTCAAGAAATAATAATAATTAATAAATAGAATAACTCCTTATTAACGATAACAGCATAAGACATCAATTTCTGAAGAATGATAATAGTACTAACAAATTAATGAAACATTCTAATAAAATAATAGAGAAGTAATGATTAATAGTGTAGTACTAATTGTAATAAAATATAATGGTAATAGTAAAGTACTTGTGTCAATGGCGATGTGTGACGTGCCAGCGCTGCATGAAATTCATTTGTCTTGAGTGTGAATTTAAGAAGATAGCCAGAGTAAATGAAGTGCATATAAAACCATACCCCTTAGACCCTGTTTCCTCCGAACGGAGACTACTCGTTGTCGGATTGAACCCAAGGGCAACTTAAAGTTCGCCACTGTTTACAGATGACGGATTGAGAGTTGTGGTTCACCAAAGACCGAAAAGGTGAATCTGTTGAGTGTCGAAATTAATAAGTAGTTACCAAGGGCTCACAGCATTGCAAAATGTTCTGAGGCACCAAGATGTCAACCTAAAACTAGAGAGGTTGAGGAAATTATATCACAAAATGAATAATTACAGTAGGAAGATCATTATAATTGTGGACAACTGTCCTACTTATACACGTATTCAAGACCTTTAAAATGTCGAACTGATGTTTGGCCTCCAAACACTACATAAAAATTACAACCTATTGCTAAGGGTATAATCTACATTTTCAAGCTTCGTAACAGAAAGAAAATACTATTAAAAAGGTTACCATCGCCTGAGGCGAATCAAAACTTTTTATTCTCTCTACTTGATACCCTCTATAAAATACGATTGTTATGGGGAATCATTCCATACCTAATAATTGTAAACTGGTTTCATCATTGTCACTTTCATGTTCCAAACAACGCTGAATCTTTGAAAAAAGATGCACTCTTCAGTGGTAGCTACTCAGATGAACGCAACTAAAAACAGTTTTAAGACTATAAGAAGTTGGTTTTGGTTATACAGACAATATTCTATATCCATTCACTTACCAGATCCTTAGCTCACTCTTCATCATTCTAACCTGTGTCCAGAAATTGGAAGGAGTTACGCGGTGAGAACTTAAGGTACTGACAGCCTGAAAATTTGGCATAAAATAAAACAAAAAGACTAAACGAACAGTCATTACTGAGTTTTTTCTGAATCATGATGGAAATCGATTCGAATTTTACTGTGTTGAATTTGATATTTATTTTCATTCTTAATTAATATAAAAGTTGTATGAACTATTCTGAGGCCTAGGGTTTCACTAACATGCCTATTTCCTATCTTGAATTCGAGATAAACGAGGACGATTATTATTTTCTAAAAATATTTATTCGAGATTGACGATTATTTTAAGACGACCGAACCAAAATATTAAGGAAAAATATGAAACTTTCCATTGACATAATTACATTCGAGTTAGCTGAATACTTGAGATAACTAAGTTTAACTGTAATTACTGGGAAAGGGTGATGTGTGAGGCATTGATGATCAAATCCTTTGATCATAAAGTCAATGAGAAAAACTATCTTCAACTTTATTGAAAGTATTTTTATGATTTAGAAATTACAAAATGATTGCCTTGGTAAATAAACTCAAATATATCATTCTTAATTTAGTATAATGATGGCGATTGATCGGTCGAAATTAATAAAAATAAATAATGATGAGCGTTTCTATATATATTTAATTGCCCCAAAGTAAAATTACTCCGAGAACTCTATCATAGAAAATTTTTTTTGCAAAAACCTTTATAGAAATTTCAACAACAAATTTACTAAGTTTTGGACTCTATTCTTGAGATACACAATAGTAAAAATTTTAAATAGAGATATTATTTTTCCCGGACAATACTGTGTTATCTAGTTTATATGAATATAATTTTCTTGTAGGAGTAGCTTAGTAAATTAACCAGAATTTTGATGATAGATACTATTTGTGAGCCATTGATGATCAAGATATCTTAATATTTTTTTCTCTAATTAAGACTAATGACAGAAAAATGTCTAAATTATAGCTAATTAAATATATGTACATAAAACAGTTGACATATATAGTACACATTCAAATGAAAGTGGTTATAAATCTTAAATAGTCACAAGAACGACAAATAAATCTAAATATTTTGTAGAAATCAAGAACTGATGTTTAATATCTTGAAAATTAGAAATAATTAAATCCTTTATTAAAATTAATTTGCAAACATGACAGTTATTCAAAGATTAAAAAATACAAAATAAAGACATCATTTTTAGATTTTGCTTTTTTATATTTGAACGGATATTTTTCATTTAAATTAGTAGCGTCAACTAGTTTTTTATTTAAAATAGTTGATAAATATAAAAAAATTTTGATTTGAAAATAAAGGACAAAAATATTTTGAGTTTCTCGTCTTTTAAATCAATTTAAATGTGATTTTACATTTGTTTGTATATAATTCCTAACATTCTGTTAGTATTGTTGTTTTTTATATATTTGTAACAAATGTTGTCTAATATTCTTCATCGATGGTCGTGTCTTGAAACTGCTGATATTCACTTATCAAATCATTTAAATTTGATTCAGCTTCAGTAAATTCCATTTCATCCATACCCTCTCCAGTGTACCAATGCAAGAAAGCTTTTCTTCGATACATAGCTGCATATTGTTCGGCTATTCTTTTGAAAATCTCTTGAATTGCAGTATTATTTCCAATGAATGTTACAGCCATTTTCATTCCTCTCGGAGGAATATCACACACAGCTGTTTTAACATTACTGGGAATCCATTCTACAAAATAAGCACTGTTCTTGTTTTGCACATTTAACATTTCTTCATCAACTTCTTTAACCGATAATCTTCCTCTAAACATAGCCGCCACTGTTAGATACTTCCCATGACGCGGGTCACAAGCAGCCATTAAGTTTTTGCAGTCAAACATTTGTTGGGTCAGATCATGAACTGAATATGTTCTATATGGTTGTGAATGACGGCTGGTTAAAGGTGCAAACCCGGGCACAAAGAAGTGTAAACGAGGAAAGGGAATTAGATTAGTTCCTAATTTTCTTAGATCTGCATTTAATTGACCTGGGAATCTCAAACATGTTGTTACTCCTGACATTGTTGCACTAACTAAATGATTTAAATCCCCATATGTTGGATTACTAAGTTTCAATGTTCTAAAGCATATATCATAAAGAGCCTCATTGTCTATTGTAAATGTTTCATCTGCCATTTCAACTAATTGATGTATTGCAAGAGTAGCATTGTACGGTTCAACAACCACATCTGATACCTATAAAACAATATATTAGATAAGTGTTTAAATATTATTACCTTTGGAGAAGGGTAAGTTGAAAAAGTGCACACTATACGATCTGGAAATTCTTCTCGAATTTTGCTCAGCAAAAGTGTTCCCATTCCAGAACCAGTTCCTCCACCAAGAGAATGAACAACTTGAAATCCCTGTAAACACTCACAAGCTTCAGATTCTTTTCTGACTAATTCTAGAACAGAATCGATAAGTTCTGCTCCATCAGTATAGTGTCCTTTAGCCCAATTGTTTCCCGCTCCTGTATGTCCATATGCAAAATTGTCAGGACGGAACAAACTTCCATATGGACCACACTTGACAGAATCCATAGTACTAGGTTCCAAATCAGTTAATATAGTTCTCGGTACCAGTCGACCACCTGAGATCATAAACAATTTCGTTTACAAACGTTCTATCAAGTATACCTGTAGCTTCATTATAATAAACATTAATTCTTTCTAATTGTAAATCACTATCTCCTTTGTAAAATCCATCAACGCTTAATCCATGTTCATCTGATATAACTTCCCAAAACTGAAATTTTATTTTATAGATAAATGAACATTTCAGGTCTAACTTTAGCTCCCATTTGATTACCACACTGGCCGACCTGAATGTAGACTATTTCACGCATTTTAGATGTAATTGAGGCTCTTCTTTCTACGTGTTGCTAAGCTTTATCTAATTCTAATCGATGATTTTAAAATTTTAAAATGGATTGATTTTCAAAAATTTCTAATTTAAATAATGTTTATAAGAAAATTGCTTTTATTACTCAAAAGTTTTGTATCTTATTTCAGCATAATGACTTTGAATCTAAAACAAAAATAAAATGAAGCATACTTAATCTTTTATAAATTCGGTCTTGATTTTTCATTTGTGTTTAATAATTTTAATTTTATTTTGTACATTTTCTAACAGAATACTCATTTTTCAATTAAGAAATTTGAGTTTTATTTTCAAGTTTTTTATTATTAAGAAAAAAGTGGAAGTTACAGTATGAATCAATTGTACAATAATCATCTCTATTATATTTTTTTGTGTTTTCATCATCAAAATGAGCCGTAATTTTTTTTCATTACAATAAACATTGTATTTTTCTATTTCTTTATTTTACAGCTAATTTAATTATTTTCCGTCTTTCGATCACAATATTTATTGGATTCATATCCCCAAAATTGCTCTAAACCACTAGAATTATCGATTTCGCTCGTTCTAAGTAATCACTGCATCTATCACTTCCATAATAGCTATCAGTGGCTAAACGATATACGAAAAGATTTATTTTTCTTAGCGGGAAAATATTACTACCGTCTGAATGTTCAAAGTTTGAAAAATTATCTTTGATCGACTAATCAGAATCGCAATCTGCGTTTACTTAGTCAATGTATCCATCAGATTTGTTTTAGCCTGAATCCATTAGTCTCAAAAAATCTGGAACTGTAGATATTTCAATGGATGTATATTGTAAAATTGTAATGGTAAAGTATCGGGAAACGACAGTGAGGAAGAGGAACTGTATCCAACCTCTCCATAATGACTGACATAAGTGCAAAAGGAACAGTTGAATTGTGCAAATACTGATAATAGTTACAACTATAAGAGACACAATGCACAAGGACACTTATGCCAATTAGGTGGCAGTGAATCGCCTTAAAAATTCTCAATGGCCATTAATTTACTCATTTTCATTAATATCTCAGAATTTTTTGATCCAACAAGCTTTAATCGAAAGGGAGTTTCGACTCCTAAGATAATAAAATTGGAACGATCAGATTGAGTATTGAAAGAAGAACTGTAGTATACACTGCACGACATAAGACAAGGATGAAGAGATGTCACATAGAGAATCGGCAGTGGTAAGTTCTTCCTTGGGACATGTTTGAAGGCGAAGGCAGTACAAGAGATCTCTCAATACATCTGTCGTTCTTAGCAATTATTGTATGAGGAAGTTGAAGTGGCCTCCAACAGGATGGTGCAACAACAGGATGGTGACCTGTTGGTTCACATTGTCTCCTTTCGATCAACCTAGATGGAAGGAAGTGTCACGACCCATTCGTTTGTAGCAGTTTTGAACGCTCAGAGTCCCCAGTGACTATTAAGGGTCAGTCAAAACCCGATTTCAGCTTATACTATTTCATAGACTGTTTTAATACTCATTTAAATGCTAGATTTATTTATGGGTCGGACACCTCTTCTCGCTCGACATCTGCCTGACAGTGCCGAGTCTGAAGGGCCTGCGGGTTCGGATAAAGACGGGACGGGCTATGGGCCCCCCACCTAACTTAGAATCGATCGGGATATGTTTCGTACAAATATTCATCAGTAGATTTGGATCACGTCTATGCTTAATAAGTATGCTGAAACTTGTTGTACGGTTATGTCGATCTATAACTTGTGGCCTTGTGTTAAGCGATGTTGAGCTTAGGGCAATGTTGTGTAATGTGGCTTGCAGTACTGTTAGGTTTCTAGGAGTATTACCAATAACAGTATATGTCGTTATCGTTGTGCAGCTCATTTATCTCGCAGCATATCGACAATCAGTCCCTTTGTACCTCGCACGGATTCATTGTTTCCCTACTATATAACATATAACAGTTGCATTTATATTCATATAACTTGTATTGATATAATTTATACTTATGCCAGATATATTTATATCAATCAAAGTAATTATTAATATCATGATTACGTCGCATATACTTATATTCATTTACACAATCATTAGTATCAGAGCTAAGTAAACTGATTAAATCACGAAATTTGTTCGATCACTATCGCGTCAAATTCTTTAAAATATCCTATTATTTCGATTTGGTAACCTTACACCAGAATCAATTCAGAGTTTTTAATAAGATTGAAAAACTAACTAAATCAGCGTTTTCAATTTTCCGTGGTTAAATAACAATTTATTACATTAATAATTTCGCGATGAATTAATTATCTCAGTGAATTCTCACTTATGAGCTGCAATAAAAAATATTAATTCATAACATTTCTTTACTAGGGATTCATTAGCTTGTAATTTTATTAAAAGAAATCTCAATTTAACTTTCAATTTAACTCTCAATTTAATTCCAGATAAAACAAAATTCTACTAAGTTGATTGTTGGATATTAGATATTTTAATTATTTGAAATATTTAATATTTACTTTTTTGATAAATATTTTGTTTAAATATTATCAATTAAACATTGTTTTGAAAATAAACTTTTCGCATGTTACAAGCTATCCGGTAGAGAAAGACGAAGACCGCCTTATCTAAATGATTACATTGTGGATTCAGATTCTTCTGTGGACGAATCTGGTGGGAGTGTTGGATATTAGATATTTTAATTATTTGAAATATTTAATATTTACTTTTTTGATAAATATTTTGTTTAAATATTATCAATTAAACATTGTTTTGAAAATAAACTTTTCGCGTGTTACATTGATATTCATAAATTGATAAAATAATTACGTTAATACAGATCGGCGGTTGTAGAAATTCCAGTTAAGAATTTTAATTTACAATTCCAGTTAATAATTTTAGTTAACGATTCGAGTTAATAGTTTGCAGGATTTCCTAGAAACAATTCACGTAATTAGCTAACTCATAGAAATAATAATTCATAATCTAATTCAAAAATCCTAAAATTAAAGTAAATGGTGAAAATTAATTAAATTACTCCTAAAATTCAATTGCAATCCTAATTTCTTAAAACTCGTGATAATGATAAGACTTCATCAAAAAAATTGTTTTATCGATACAAATTGCATCGCAACCTGTAGACACATTTTCAATTTTTAGAAACATTTTAATGGAAAAAGAATTTTAACCTAATTTCTTATGAAACAACCGCATAGAAGAGGTAATTCTTTACATTTTTATAATCCTCACTTTCTGATCTCAATTTTCATTCCTTGCAGTTCGTACAAGTCAACTTAGTTATGTTTATCCGACTAACTCCGAAACTACGGTAAATGAAATTTCTAGATCAAAATTCTAAATTCTAAATTAATTCTCTATTTACAAACTGTAATCGAAAAACCGCATCCCTATTTACTATATATATCATCTAAAACCTCTAAACCGTATTATTGATAACTAATATTCAATTATTATTAACGAAATTCCACTTTAAAAATCAGAAATAAAAAAAACAAATTAACAAAATGACTAAAATTATGGGAAAAAGCTATATTTGAAATTCAAATGTTCCCCGAATACTCGGTCGTCTGACACGGGTAAACTCGTGCTCCCGCATCCTCGGTAATTAACTCAGCGCGGCTCTCCCGAGGGAACGATTCTAGGGGCACCGAAACTACTTCGACGATAATCGGGTCGGTGTGATTACCGACGCTCCTCCAGCGCGCGTTTGAGCGCAAATTCTCTCGGGGCATAATTGAAGGCGACGACGGCGGGGCGACGACTGTGGTTAAAAGATTAAATAAACGATGGGAACACGATCGTCCGTGCTTATGATGCCCCTATTTGACCTATTAAACGATATTAGACTGAACGATTAATAACAACGCTGTTTGTTCACGCTTTCCGGGCAATCACTTAAACTACGACATTGACACAATAAAATCAAAACGTATATAAAAAAAATAATAATAAAAAATTGTAAGGATTTTGCCCAAATACTTTTATTGTGTAAAACTAAAGAGTAAAAAAAATAAAATTACATCAAAATCACGCGGTGCGTGTAAGTGCCCGGAGGTCCGCTCGGTGAATTGCTCGTCGTTAACTCGTGTAGGCTCCTCTGTTCGTCGACGCGTCTCCGGATAGAAGTGTCCCTTTGGGTATCGTGGATCGATTTCGGTAATAACGAGAGATTCGTAGATGTTACGGTCCTCATCTAAACTCGGTCCAATGTTTTCTTTTCGAAGTCCTTCTCGGTAAATTGCGTTCGCGGTTGCGTTGAAAATCGACGTCAAAATCGTGCGTGAAAATTATAAGAAAATTTTTAAGATAAAATTGTGGAAAAATTGTGCGAAAAATTGTGATTGAATGTTTTATTTATAACACTCACCATTTCGTTTGTCGGGGTGTGTTCTAATCGTGGCCGCTTCTGGTTGGCTGTTACCAGTAATTTCGGGTTTCTATTTGTAAGGGCTGGTTGTTTTCATGCAGCATGTCCAAACTGCTTTGTCACAAGGCTCCTTTGTCACCGATGACTATTCATCGCGTGACGCTGCTCTTTCTTTGTGGGCCTGACTCACCGTAAGTTTTATTTACTGTACTTTGTTTCACTTAATTGGCCTTTGTTCTTCTTTAATTAATTTATGTATCTTTTCAGGGGTATAACTTTTCAGAGGAACGTGTCAGGACTTTGCGGGTGACCTTCAAGGATTCCTCGTCTTCGGGGCTACAAGTGGATGGTCCGTTGGTCTTATAACGTTAATGGCTCGCCCTGGAGGTATTCTTTGTCATTTCCTGTCTGGTTTTTAATTGATTATTTTCTTTTTAGGGTTGATAACTTTTCAGGAGAGTACCTCACGACCTGGTGAGTTTTCTTCGAGGGTTTGTCTTACAACAGGCTATACGTGGAGGGTCGGCTGGCCTTCTACGCATAATGGGTCGTCCAAGAGGTGATTTAATTATTTTTTTTCTTTTTAATTAATTGTCTTCTTTTTAAAGCAATTAACTCCTTTCTCAGCGTTTTCGAGGTTCGGCAGTTCCATTCCAGAGATACATTATATTATTTGGTTCTTCTCATCGGGTATGCTTTCATTTCACTTGTTTGATTTTCCTTATCTCTCGTTTTTAGTTGTGATATAATGCTGCCTCTCCGACATGGATGATCAAAGACGATCCAGGGACCCACCTTTTGTGTCAATAGTGATTCAAATAAATGTATTGATCTCATGGGTCTTTCTTCTTTATATTCTTTTTCTTAATGTTTATAACCATATGTATTTTATATTATGTATTTGATTTCTCGACCGCAACAGAAGCAAGACTAGAGTACTTCCTAATTGCCGGAAGTGAGGGATAATGTAGTGCGCAAAGAGATATGTAAAAAGAGATTCGTTTCGTCCTACCAAATTGTTCGGTAGATTACTGTATCTCTGGTCTCAGGAAGTGACCTTCATAGATTCTATACATGGAAATGGGGTAAAAAAAAGCCATAAAAACTGGTCTATGTGATTCTATACATGGAAATTGTGTCGAATCATGTAATGACAGGAATATGGTACAACTGGTCCCAGGGAGTGACCTCTATAGGCTTATATACACCGAAGTGGGTAGAAGAATATATAAATGGGAGTGCAGTGAAATGGCCATATTAACATATCGATAACGGATCAGTGGAGTTGTAGAGTCCCCAGGGAGCAGATGGTATCAGTTTTCTGGGTGTGTAGAATGTATGTTTGGTGTGTGTAGTACCTGTGTGGCGTTTGTAGTGCTTATGTGGTGCCTGTGTGGCGTGCGGACACGATCACTCAATTGAAGGGTGCGTGGAGAGGTCGCTAATGAAAGAACTACTGTGGAAACCAGGGCACGTGTAAAGGTCGGCTTAGGCTCGATACATTGTGCGAATTAATGTATGTAAGAACGGGGAACTTTTCCTCACAGACAAAAAAAATAAAGATTAGGATCGACAGTGGTAACTGTGTCACCTTTATCATAAAAAGCTGAATGAGGTCACGAATCAACAGGGTACGCACCATAAGTCTGGTAACGTTTGACAATGGATATCCTGGGTAAAGTGCAACTTTGTGCGATACAGCTTGATGATTTTAACGTGGGTACTGCAGAAGAGATTTATGTTGAAAGAATAGCTGCAGATGTCGACATGATCGTGGGATAATAAATTATTCTGAGACATGGATTAAACATATAGGTAGTAGGTGAGAAAATATGAATAACTTTTGGCCCTAACTGAACAAGATTATGATTCTCACTGCAGTTTCTTGACTTGAAATGGAGAGTGTTTAGAGAAGAAGAAATATACTTTATAGAACATTTATTCTTCATGTAAAAGTCGGTGATTTTATTTTGTATTTGTTTGTGATTTTCATAAATTTTAAAATATCTGTCAAACCAACGCGGTAAAAAACCTAAGTAATTAATTTATCTACAATTTAAATTAACATTTTAATTAAATAAAATCTTATCAATGTAGTCAAATTCCTTTGAATTCATTCAGTTTTAATTAATTATAGTTTGACCATTATTTTTTGGAGAGACAACATTCATTACAACATACTATACCTCATATAATACATGAAATTGACAAACGATCACACAAAGAGAGAGGGTACGCCGACTTTACCGCGGCGACTTTACCTCGGACAACTTTACCGCGGATGACTTTACCACGGATGACTTTACAGCGGGTGACTTTATCACGGGCGACTTTACCGCGGAAAATTTACTACAAAATTGTCAATAAGTGAAACAATGTCATCTAAAATATAAATAAAAATTTTTAATTATGTAATGATAAAACAATGAATACAAAGGTTTTAATTTTAAAACATAAATGGATAGAACATTTCAGATCGTCATGACATTTAATTATTCTTTTTATTATAAAAAATAAACAAACATAAGAAAAATTAGTAAATTTCAAATTTAAAAAATTCAAATAACATTCTAGAACAAATGAATAACACACGAAAAATATGTAATGTGTAAATAGAAGAAAGATACAAAAAACATTAAGCTGGAATAGTAAATATATACTTTAATCCAAAAGTTTAAATTATTAGCAACGCCTCTAAGATAATCCACTATTGGTAAATTATTGTATTGTTCAATCCTCTCACTTACTTTGGCGTAAATTTTCGATGAGAATTCTAGGAATTCTTCACCTGCTCTAATGCGCTGAAACATTAATTCAACAAAATGTTGCTCAGTACGAAATTGATTTATCAAACTATAAAAAGTTGGGTGATTGCAAGCAATAGAATTTTAAAATTAGTAAATCAAAAAATTAAAATTTTTATATTCATTCTTTATGCAGATAGAACTCTACTTTGCCAACAAAGTTTTTAAAATTTAAAAATTTAAGATTTCAAAAATTTTAAATTAAAACATTAAAAATTAATATAAACTACTTGTAATTTATAAATAGATATCTTGCAATTAATATTGTTCGGGAACTCCAAATTTTCCGTTTTTCCACATTTTTGGATCATAAAAAGTTTTTTTTCGATCAAATTTTTACATAATCATTTATTGTCATCGAGAATGAGTAAGTGTGCAAAGTTTGAAGAAAATTGATTGAATAGAAGGCTTTCAAAAATAGGTTTCTAAATTCCATGGATATATATATATATATATATATATATATATATATATAGTGCTTTTTGTCTAGTAAAAAAGGTTTGAGAACTCATTTTATATCTGTTTTACCTTATGTCAGAAAGTACTATAATTGAATTTTCCCACTGAACACAAATTTATTTTACAGGAAATTTAAAGACATAAACGTTTTTATAAGAAAATGAGAGACTCAAAGAGTTTATTTATAATAAAAACCGACCTGACTAAAGTTTATGTGGAAAAATCAAAAATATATTCTACTGTATTATGATACTGTACCGTATTATGCTTTAAAACAACTTCCAGAGTTTTCTCATGTTTTCATCAGACAAATCATCCCGATTTCTTTTCTTGCTTTGTGAGTTTAGAGCTGGATGTTTGCCTCGAAGCAGCAAAGAGTCTACGTACTTTGTAGGATCCAAATATGTTAGTGGAGGGCAGACCATTCTGATGAATAAAAGTACCGAGACTGTTTTTGTCATAAGCGAAGCTCTCGTTGGGGTGATTATCAAATTCATTTGTGAGAATCCCCTTTCGCACTCGCTGGAAGAAATGGAAATTGTATTAAGACCATGTATTAGAGGAAGAATTCTTTCAGAATATTTTCTTTCCGTAAGATAATCACGGAATCCACGAATGATTTCTCTTGCGTTAAGTTGCAGCCTGCTACAAAATTTCTCAATTTCTGCTTCTCCAAATGTCAACTGGTTGTTCATGTTATCTGTCCAATGGCTCTGATCTAGTATGCTAATCCATTGAACAAGTTCAACATCTTCATTAGACAGTAATCTTTTCGTAATTGATTCGCTAAGTTTCTCGTAAAAGACATTTTCATCAATAGGAGGATAATTTTTGCAGTTTCTGTTGTGTAGTACAATTTCATTAAATATTAGATGCTTGGCATTTATATACCTTGTTGTTTATTTGTAAACCGTAATTTATGTCGTTCCCGTGAGTTCCCACTGTAAAAATGACTGACAGTAAGTAAAACGCCGATTATTTTATATAAATATAAACGAATCTGGCAAAAAAGATATGGGAACTGAGTTCCCATGAGTTCCTACTGAAAAAAAGCACTATATATATATATAGAAAGTGAGCTAATAAAAATAATGGAAAAGGTGTTGCTCATAATTTAAACTTATTGGATTAAAGTATATGTGAGAAATAGTTTTGAATGGTGTTTATTGTGTGTTGTTTGGTATGTTGTTTTAGGATTGTGTTTCTCCCACCCAGATGGAAGATTGATGTCTTATATATTTTAAAACGTCGAGTTGTTTAATCAATTATTAAAAGTTAAATAATCACTTTAAAATTAAACTAATATTTCATAAATAATCTTTTAATAATAATTTTAATAATATTTTGTAATAATTAAATTATAATTTAAAGTATATATTATTTTTGTAATGATTAAATTGTATTTTAAATTTGTTTGAATAATAAGACATTAAAGAATATTATTAAAGATTATCAATCAAGAACGATGACGAGCTACGCAAGTTTTACGGAGAATTGTTGTAGTGACAATTGAAATTGTGATAATAATAAATGTAAAGGAAACTCAATTAATGTTCTTAATTGTATATATTTACTATTCCAGTTTAATGTTTTTGTATATTTCTTCTATTTACACATTACATATTTTTCGTGTGTTATTCATTTGTTCTAGAATGTTATTTGAATTTTTTAAATTTGGAACTTACTAATTTTTCTTATGTTTGTTTATTTTTTTATAATAAAAAGAATAATTAAATGTCATGTCGATCTGAAATGTTCTATCCATTTATGTTTTAAAATTAAAACCTTTGTATTCATTGTTTTATCATTACATAATTAAAAAAATTTATTCATATTTTAGATGACATTGTTTCACTTATTGACAATTTTGTAGTAAATTTTCCGCGGTAAAGTCACCTCACCATTTGAATTGAATCAAATTAATTTGAAGGCTGCGTTGCTCGTTCGTAGCTCGAACCCAGCTCAATAATTGTTAAAGTTAAATCTATGGCAGTTAAAATCAACAACGAATATTATGGGAATTTATATTTGTTAATCACAAGTGCATTTTCTCCAAATATATTGTACAAGACCGTTTATACAACAATTGAGACTGAATAATTATAATTGAACTACTGTTAACTTAAAAGTTAATATTTTTGTATTTTCTATTCTGAAATTTTTAAATTTTTGAAAAGTATTTTTACCAATTCTGTTTTTATAATATAAAAAATTATTCAATTAAATAATTATTTATTTATTATTAATTTTACATTTTTTTAAATTTAATTATTTTTATTTTGTTTTCATTTATTTGATGAATTATGCCATCATGTAGCAATAATTATTTGTAATTTTGAATAAACTATTTGAATTTGTTCCAACAACTGACAATTCCTTTGGCCGATGAAATGACACGCCGATTGGTCAAACCGATCAACATTCATCGCACAAGAGGAAAATTTTCATTTTTGGAAAAACCTCTTTATTTAAATTTATGTGATAATTTTAATAATAATAATTAATAATAATCGAATAATAATAATTACAGTAATAATAATAATTATAGGCATAGTAAAATACTAATATTTATAGTTATAATTATAAAAAAATAAGATTAATAATAACAGTGATAGTACTAATATTATTATTAATACTACCATTTATAATAATACTTATATTTTGATAATAATAATAATAATAAAGATAATGATATTAATAATAATAATTCTAAAAAAAATAATAATAGTAATAATATTATAATAATAATAATAAAAATAATTATGATAATGATAAAATTAATAATTATCAATAATAATTATAATAACAATAACACAACTAATAATAATAATAATAATAATAATTAAATTGAAACTAATGATGATTATGATAAAAATAATATTATTAATAGTTATACAGATACTAATTATAATAATATTAATGATATTAATAATATGATAATAATAGTAATATTAATAATAATTATGGTTAGCATGATTTTTATAATAATAATTTTAAATAATCTATAATAGTGATATCATACTTATACTCCATGTAATAATATATAATCTAGACTCGCCGACATTCGCGCATCTATCCTGAGACTTCAGAAATTATATGCTTTAATTTGAAATATAATGACAATCATTAGCCTAGAAACCTGAGCTCCAAAAATATCTCTAGCAATTAAACAATACTTATAATATTCATTAATATTTACGGTAATAGTTTATTCTAAAAAAACCCTTTAGAATTAATATCTTTTCATAGCTTCATACTAATCTACCGGATTTAATCAACTCTAGATACTTTATGATCATTTTTTTCTAAAACCGGATTGACGAGTATACTAGTAGAAAATTTTACATAACTCAGATTTATAAAAAGAGTTATACTTTCGGTTGCTCATCAATTATACTACTTAATGATTTTACTCCTATTATTTCTGACTTAGTCAAATCATAAAAAATCATAAAAAAATTCATGATCCTTCGACATGTAGTTATAATAGTAATAGAAATAATAATAATATAATAAACAAACTTGAAAAAAGATGGCAATTTTTTATTATAAACAAATAAACGTCATTTAAAAATATATTTTAGGATAATATATTTCGACGGTTTAACCTTCATCATCAGATCACTGATTATGTTCTTTTTTATTGCTTTTATATAAGAAATAAATGATTATATAATCACTTACGCAAGTCTAATAGAAAACTCTTCCATTTCAAAAAATCAAGAAAAAATCAAAAAATGAACAAATTAATAGTTTAAACATTGAAAACTGCTTTACACCTGGGTATACTCTAAGCTTACCTTACTCCGAGGGTTATAAACACCTCAAGAATTCGACCTTGAAATCAAAAAATAATATTTAAAATTTAAAAATCATTTAAAGTTGAGAATATGTTTTGCAATAAATAACATACTCCTTTAGAATTATGTTTGGACATGGTTTATCAATACACATGTAATGGGTGCAATGCCACACACATCGGAGAGACTGTCCGTCACCTCTGCAAACGAGTCCCAGAACACAGTCAAAAATGGGGAAAGAGTAGTATTTGTCACGACCCATTTGTTTGTAACAATTTTGCGCGCTCAGAGCCCCCAGTGGCTATTAAGGGTCAGCCACAACCCGGTTGGAATTTATTACTCAACTACGATCACTTTGTCACGACCCATTTGTTTGTAACAATTTTGTGCGCTCAGAGCCCCCAGTGGCTATTGAGGGTCAGCCACAACCCGATTTCAGTCCGTACTATTTTACTAACTGTTTTAACACTCATTT
>MQRK01226524.1:0-15702 GCA_001938485.1 Girardia tigrina
CAAATGTATCATTAGTAATGGAGCATATTTTGAATAAAGCTTTTTTTATCGTTCTTTTGTTTTTAACGTATTTCTTTTCAAAATTTAATCCGCATTTCACACTTGTACACCTAATATTACAATTAAATCCATACATTAAAATACGTCAATCTTAGATGGCCTGAAAAATAAAAAGCCAATCGCAAAATGAAACATGTTGTGAAACTCTTCTAAACCTCTTTGATTAGAAACAAAAATATTTATCATTTTAATTATTATTATTACTACAATTGTTATTATTATTTTTATTATGACTACAATAATAATAGTAATTACTATAAGTATAATCACAATCGATTACGGTAACTAAAAACTATTGGATAATACTCGTTGAGTGGTATTAAAAAATGTTTTACAATATTTCCTTCACAAATTGTAACTAAAGCATGAAAATGTAACCCTGTATCAGAAAAAAATGCAGCGGTGAAACATGTTCAACCTTGACATGTTCTTGATAATTGACAGAATTCAAAGGACTCTAAAAAATATATATTTGAATGTCAGGCAAAGAGAATTTACATTTTGTTTTTTTCTGTTTGTTTATAGATTTTTATTGAATCAGAAAGTAGTTTTTGAACTTTTAATCTTAAAAAAATCTTTTAAAAGTAAATTTGAATGTCTATTAAGTTAATTGAATGAAAAATTGTTTTGTTACAACAACAGTCATCACTGAGAATCACAGCTGTACGTAAACGTGTTAAGAAAAATCAAACGTAAATGTTGTCACATAAGGCCCTCCGGTGGCCAGCAAGCAGCGCACTCTGCCATCGTTCAACAGACAGTTGACATTTACTGTTTTGCTTTTACTGACAGTTTACAACTGCACAGCAAACAAGTATTCATAATTACGTTTTATCCGGAAAATTAATTTTATTAAACTTTGACTATATATAAATATGTATTTTTCTGATTATGTAAATAAAAAAATTATATTAAATTAATATAAATTGTCTTAATTATGTTTCAAGAATAGAAAGTCGCTCATTTGAGTGGATGCGGTTCCTCTTCTTCGTGCCGATTCCGAATCTCATAACGAGCAAGTGTATAGCGAATCCCTTACACGAAATCACAGCGGCAAGAATGTCCAACAATTTCAACTATGAAGCAATTATTTATAAAATCCAAGTATGTCAATGTATTTCAGAACGGTTATTGGGGGTCATATTGAGAGAATTTTGTATTTTTAAAGATTTCATTCGAAATTTAAAAAAAGAAACAAAATTATAAAATACAAGGATAAATCGTGTAAATGTATTGTAAAATATTTGAAGATGGCGATGACGAAGATTGTTCAAATTATTTATCGGGTTTGTAAATGAGCTAACTGAAAACGTGTTTTAGTGAATTCCTTTAACGTAATAAAAAAGTAAAGATATATATATATATATATATATATATATATATATATATATAAAGATATATATAAAGATAAATATGTATAAAACTTTTATTTTTACAGAATATAAATAAACATATATAACAAAAAAAATCACATACGAGAGAGAGAGAATAGCATGGATAAATCTCGATTTCGATTAGTGTTTATTGTTCTAAGGTTTCAAAGGAACGATCTTCTGTTGTAACAATGTCGATGGAAACATCAGAGAATCATTTGATTGCACAACGAGATTTTGAAGAAATAGATTATATGAAGAGATGCACTTTCAGGGGAATATTGATAAATTGGTTTGCAGAAAATTCCTTTATGAACCGATTTTACAGGAACATGTTCAGTAGGTAATATGATATAGTTGTAATCCGTAATTTTAATGATTGTTTTTATCGATCATCGTTTTATATATATATAATTTTATATATAATTTACTATAAATAATTTATATATAATAATTGACTGGGTCACTGCAGGGTTCATCTTAAATAGTACAAAGAATGATCGATATTCAACAAAAGTGAGAAATAGCTGGATGAAGAAAAGCTAGAGTTGATCAACAAAGGAATCCTTCGTAAACACGATTTATTCTAAATTAATTTAATTTAGAAACTTCTGAATCTAAACAGAAATTCATTTGGTATTAATTGGCTTCTTTTGTCATTTGAATTCAAGTTATTCCACAAATATTATTCTCGATTCGATAACTTGGCAGAATTGATGTTCCCATTGTTGTTTCCTAGATCAATAAAGATAACCAGTTCCTCTATTTTCTTCTCCAATTAATAACAAATGTCAATGCAATATTTTTAAAGATATTAAAAAGTTTAAATATATCAATTTTAACCATATCCGTTACAAACGCGAACGAATACTTATAATTATTTAATGCTGATTATACATCAGCTAAACATTCTAGGAAACTGCCGAAGGTTTTGGCCGTAAATTAATTTGCATGGCAATTAAAAAGTATAAATAATTCGAATTATTGGTAGAAAAAACAATCACAACGTGTCAAATATTATGAATATGAGAACGGTAGACATTCCTGAAGTAAATCAATAATTCAGTAGCTAATTTCAGGAACAAATGTCGGAAGAATAGCAAAAATCAATTTGAAATATAACTCTAGAAAAACAACCTTCGCGACATCTAACCACAACGAATATTTATATGACAAAAAATAAACGTACTGAAATTTTAAAACCCCATTAAAACCCTTTGATTTTAGTTAAGAATGAAAAACTCTTTATGTTACCATTCACTATAAAAAATATAATGACAAAGATACCAGAAGAAAGGTGATTTATAAAAAGAAAACAAACAGAAAAAAACATGATTTTTCTGTCAAACTGGCTACGCTTCACGACATGAATGGGTTCACTGTGATCACCATCAGGGGAGACCCAGCAACGGTTGCTTCTTTTCTTGCCAACAGTTCTCATGTAAAACCACTTCTCATCCACCATCACAATATGTTTATGTTGGTGTTTGCTTTTCAAAATTTTCAACCATTCCTTTGCAGCAGTGACACGATTAACCTTTTGATCATTTAACAATGCATGAGGAAACCACTTACAGGCAAAAGACCGAAAGCCCAAATGGTCACTTACAATACGCTGAATGGTTCCATGGCTGAGGGATCTCTCATCTTCAATTTCATCAATGGTCACTGCGTACCATTGGCGTTAATAATTCCAGAAACCAACAGAATGTTTTCAGGGGTTGTTTTTGTTGATTTTCTCCCGCAGTTTTCCCAAGCAAAAGAAGTCTTGCCATTGTCAAATTCAGTTATCCACCGATACACTGTAGATTATCCAACACTGTCAGCACCATGAACAGAGATAATTCCCTGATAAATTTCACTTCCCGTTATACCAAGTGAATAACAGGAGAAGGTATAGAAACGAAGATTTTTTCGATTTTCCGCCATCATACAGACAAATAAATCAACCAATATTCAAACAAGTATTCAATAAATATTTTCTGTCAATATTTTGGTAACTATTACATAATTTTACTCTTTATATGTTACTATATACTGCGCAAGTAATGTCCGCCTTTGCAGATCACAAACATAGAAATATAACATCATTCTCACTCTTTCTGGTACGAACCAATATATGGTGTCAATAAAGATTCATGTTTATCCCTATAGAATTCTTTTTATAACAAATAGTTCATAATATTTTTCTAGAATAGAAAATTTTCTAAATGAAAGCATTGATAATAAATTTAGGATAAGAACTTCAGTAAACACAGCAGTCGATTTTTTTAATGAGAGAAACTTACTAATTAACGGAATGTCATGAAAAATGAGAATTTTCTGTCTGCGAAACTAATTTAGTTTTGAACGAACTGAAAATAAATGGAGTCTAACAAAAACCATCAGTGAAATAATGTCCGAATTGATAGAAAAGGAAGCCGGTGACGTTTATTATTTTAGTTATTAAAATAGATTTTTGTAGGGAAATATTATTGTGAAAAGAAAAGTTAAATCAAAGATCAATCTTAAGTCTGGTAAAATTAAGATTAAGATTGCCCAGTTAGGGTAAAATGCCACTTCAAATGTCTAGTCAAGCGAATGGGAAACAGATTATCTGATGACATTTATTGAAACCTTTCAATCATTGATCACCAATGTTGATTTTTACTAAAATTTATACTATAAACTTATACAAAAATTACTAAACTTCGAAGTATTTTACCTCTAAAAACTCCAAATAACATTTTGTAAAATATAACAAAAAATTAAAGATGATGGGAAAAATTATATTTTACTTCTTCCATATTTGACCAGTATAAACGATTCGATGCTTTAGAATCTTTTATTGCTTTAATTTGTTGTTGGATTAATGCTTCTTCTTGTTGATCTTTGGTGACACCTATTTTGGCTGAATTTTCATGAATGGTATCAGGAGGCGATACAGTTTTCGAAGATATGCTTTTATTTTTAAAAAGATGAAATCCACTTGTTTCAGCGGGTTCTGGTCCCTCTAATGCTAATAGGGAGGTTTTCGTATCTCCTCCTTAAAGAGTTTATAAATTGAAAAAAAATACTTGATTTTATAGTAATACCTGCAAGTGCCAAATGATCGACCATAGAATTCTTATTAAAATCCAGAAACCGATTAAATACATCGAATGAATCGATATTCATTCCTTTCATCATTTGCCCAAATATTCCTTCTATTTCCTAAAATATTATTATATATGTAGTGAAAAGTAAATAATTAAAAATAAAATATTTGAAATATTAAATGATATCGTAATTTTAAATACCGAACCATCTTTTGAGAAAAATTTGAATAATAAATTATAATTTAATAATTATTAAATTATAAAGTCTTAAAAAAATTTCGAGAGAAGTTCCACATTGGGTTCAATAAGAGAATTTAAAATTAAAAAAGATGGAATTTATGAATAGGTATTTTTAACATCTTCAATCAGAGATCTATTTTAAATTAGACTCTGTGTTGATCCCAAAATAACCAGAACAAATGCAGAGAAGGATAAAAGAATTAGTAATCATTGAAGAAACAGTCAGAAATCAACGTACAAGAACGTAGATGTAAGGTATTTAATGTGACCAAGATATGGGATTTAGTACTCCTTGTGACACAGAAAGGTGGTTTCGACTCAATTAAGAGCGTATTAAGGTAAATCTAAAATGTGATTTAAACTAAAAAGATAAAATTAATTAATTTTCGAAATAAGTTATTGAAATAATTAAAAGTAATTAATTAATTTTGTGAATAAATGCTTTATAAGTACTAATTGTATCAGAAGGAAGAAAATCAAAGAAAACTTTTATTAGTTGTGACTTTGGATTTGAAATATATGTTTTTATCAGAAACAAGACCATTTTGTGTCTGTATTCGTTGGGTCTAACAAAAAACGATAATTTTATTAAGATTATTTTTATCATATTATAATGTCTACTGTATTTTAATAATATTTGCATGTAGAAAAAATTAATAAATGAGATTTATATTCAAAGTAATGCACAAAAGTTAGGAAATATGTCTCTTATAAGATATAAAAAACGAAATATCCCACACCAAAAGGTAAAGAAATATCAAAAAAGTCATTTCTTCTCAATTATAAATTCTGCCTGCCATGTTAAAATAATAATAAATTAAAAATATTTTTTTAAATACTTATCTTTTTCATCCTTGATTTATCATCGACAAATTCGAATTTATAACATACAAATAATATATGAAGCGCTGGACAGGTTGACGAACAGCTAGAACCAGTAAAGTTAGGATTTTGGAATATCACGACTTTGTACTTCTTAGGTTATTAGAATCAGTTTCGCTCTTCACATGAATAAATGAACTTGTAATAATTGAGTACATGTATTATTTTCACAAATACATCCTCTTATGCAGTTGAAAATTTATGATGAACAATTATTTATAAAAATCAACAGATATGAAGAAAGCCTATCAAAATAATTAACAAAATCTTTATTATAATATATATCGTTTGAGAAATTTATAACTTGTGAATTATAAAAACAAATTGATTCTATTAAGACAAAACAAAACGATTGAACAAAAGAAGACTATAAATACCGAAATAGAAAGACTTAAAGAATTCCTGTTCTTAAATAAACATACAAATAGATTGTAATTAGTTGAAATAAAATCATCTGTCCCAAATAAATACAATAAAGTTCTCTTTTCGTTTTAGTAAGTTTCAAAGTAAAAGAATTAAAGAATAGGAGAATTAAAAAGAACTTTGGTAAATTTGCAAGGATTTTTGCCCAGCAACAATATAATTCGGTATAGTTTCCATAGTCAGTATAAATAAAATATCGAATTATGGGAACATGTTTTTTCGTAATAATTCCAGAAGTATCCAAAGTTAAGAACCTTTTTGGTTGTATAGCCACAAATCCTACGTAAAATTATACTTTTTTCAGGAAGATGGTCCTGCTGTTGCTCTACAATATAGGAATTGATACAGCTGTGGTTTCTTTCAGTGTAAATTGTATTAAAAAATATTGAAGACAGCAATAAATGATTGTAAATGTTGTGAACAAAATATATCACGTATATTAATTTTAATGTCTAATTTACTAGTGAATTTTAAAATTGTTTAAAATGTACGTATGTATTCGGTTAGATGTTGCAAAAATGATAACAATGATAATATATCAAAAGTAGATATTACAATGACGTTGTTCCATTATGATAATGTCAATCAGAAACACGACGATCATAACAGATTTAAAACTAGTGATTATGTTAATTTTAGACATGCAAATACTAAATTTGGACATTTCAAAAGTGATCTCCACAGTTCCGCACAAAAATGGTGGAGTAAATTGGTCCATATTTCAGAAGATCAGATTTTTCCGCAAAATACATGATTAATCAGGCAGACCCTACACCTTGAGATTATATATGGACCAAGGTGGGACTTGCATGATGCCATTCACTCTATGTGCACTAGAAACATAAGAGAAATCTTTCGAAATATGTTACATTAAAGATGTCACTAGATTATTCTAATGAATTTACTAAGTTACGGTTAAGTTAAGGTTATCAGAAAATTATTTTTTTATATTTCTTGGACCACGTCACATTACAGCAGGATTATCTACCACGAAATACATTTAAAGGAAAAGAAGCTATTCATCAAATATATTAAAGAGTAACTAGTGGAAAATTTATAATGTGAATAATAAAACTTAGTATAAAGATTATGTTATCAAAATAATTTAAAAAATTAATTAACTTCTTTAGAAATCTTGCCTACAATTGTCTATATAATTTACAGATGAAAGCTTAGGTAATAATATTCTTAAAAAACAACAAAATTGGACCACGAAAGCCCACAGGTTCACTTAATCTTCTATTAAAAAGTGAAGAATGTATATCAATATTTTGAGTAAAATAAATTAAATGTTTATTAAGTTATTATCTCTAACTAAATAAATATTAATATAAATCTTTCAATTTGATATCCAAAATGTAGAATATTTTCTTGTTGATAAATAGACAAAAATCATTCAAAATTGAAGGAAATCATTTGTATTTAATTTCCGACGATTTGTTAAAAGCAATAAATTAAACAATTTGTTTATTAAAATTTGATTATTATGAAAAAAAAAACAATTAATAAAAGTTTTGTTAAAAAACTTAAATAGAATTGGTAAATTATGAAAAAATATTGATTCAATTAAAATTTATTTTTACCATGCTTTTATTAGCTCACTTCTTACATATAATAGTTCAATTGGCTATATCTTTGTCATGGGGAAATTTCAAAAAATAATTATTTATTTTCTGAACTCAGGGTATTTTACTCTGATTATGGCTATCTAAATTAGCAAGTATTCAATGGCCACATTTGGGTACGTCGGATCTCGTCCGATCTTCGAAGTTAAGCAACCAACGGCCGAGTTAGTACTTAATTGGGTGACAAGTAGGGAAATCTCGGGACCATTCAGTACAGGTCAGGTCAGGCAATCTGTCTGCTACAGGTACCATGTAAACCTGTAATACCTGTCCTATGGTCGAATAGTTGGCGAATAAAATGGCTCCCTCGCCCAGAGCAACCTGGGTGAAGAGTTGTGTGTACACCTAGCAAAGAGCGGATGAGCTCCTTGGAGCCAACGGTCATCCATACCTGGAGAGGACATAGGCGCCACCAGGTTTCTTGCCTACTGAGACACAAAAAATATGCAAACCCAAGTCATAATGCTTGTACATAATTGAGTGCACCCATGACCCAACAGCTACGGTACCAAAAAAATAGCAATTGACACAGAATTATTCGAGTAGCTCAAGATTCCAATGTAATCACACAGTTGCACCAAACTGAAACACATTAAAATGCTCCTCTTAATCGGTCGGTTATTTTTTCACTTAAACCAACTTGATTAGATAAAGAGTTCCAGTTTTGTGCTCGAAATATTGATTTAGAATCCATTAAATTGTTGAAAATTGAGAATTTTTTAATGGATTTTTCAGTGACTTTTATTTGCATAAAGTATGCATTTTAAAATATTATTTTTTTATTAATTAATTTATTTATTAATTTATACTGTCACAATCAACAAAATTGATTTTTTAACAAAAATTTACATATAAATGGAGTTAGTGGTCATGTAACCGATAGACAATCATTACTTTACTTAAAAATCCATAATAAAGTTTTAGAAAGTGTAACTTTGAGGTTAATATTTCTTTCAAAGATATGTAAGCTTTACTCATGTGTTCTCTCACAAAAATCTTTAAATTCAATGTACAGAACTTTTTAATTTTGAGAAGTTTTTTTCTCATTACAAGGTTTTCTATGCCCAACAATATTACTTTCCTCATCATAACAACAACAGAGTTAACGAAACTTTTCTTGTAGGCATATGCCGTTACACGCATTATATTTATATTGGTAAATGATTTTCGAACACAACAAATCGGCGTTGAAGATTTACTGCAGAATATGCTTTCAATTTTTTGGGACAGATATTATTTGTAAATTTAAAACACTTTCTTATACTTCAAGGATGGAATGTCCAAATATTCAAAATCCGTCTCAAAATCTTTTAGAATGATTCCAATCTTTGAAATGATTTTATAAAAGTTGTAAGTTTGATCTTGATCTCGAACATCTGTAGGTTGGCTCATAAAATTAACGTCTAAATTACACTTTCTACAACCTTACTAAGAATTTTAAATTTTAAATATCACGATTGTGTATTATAAACCGTCAAAGTTAAAAAGAAAACTTCTTAAGATTTTTTCTTCGCTGAAAATCGTTTTTATCAAGGCTTTATTAGTTAGGTTTGTGAAGATTAAAAGGCAGTAAAACAATTAAAATTTTAACATTTAAAAGTAATGCACAGTATTCGGTAATTCATCGAACTTGAACACTAATATAGAATTTAAATAAAGTTAAAAGTTAAACAAATTATCAGAAAAATACTCTGCAAAATATTGGTCAGGATTTTTGATTTGTATCTCTTTCAATATTTGCATTTCGACAATGGATTTTCAATAATTAATTCATCATCGATCTGTTGGCATGGAAACGAATTTCTTGATAGTATCAATGTAAATATACTCAACTCAAGAGCCTATACTTTAACCTAACTGTCATTTCCGATAAGACATGTTCATGAAGGATGTGTTGGGCAAACAACTCGGTCAGATGCCATCTCCCAGATCGAACTGGTTCTAAAAGTTCAGTGTTGTTTGCTGTAATTCACATATCTTGGCTGATTGACGATTTTAATAAATACTGACTCGCTCATGCTATTTCTTACTATCCAAGCGATCCGTTTTGATGCAGTCAAACACAAATGTGATAGATTAACCCTTTGAACGCGTAAATCGACTATAGTCGACCGGATTTAATGTTTAATAATATTTAACGCGTTCAAAGGGTTAATGCAACCCATATCAGATATAATCTATTTTCGTTATTAGCACTTTAATGGTCACACGTCTGTGTAATTAAACTTCACCTGCGGCCGGCAATATTTTTAAAGAATTAATAAAAAAATGAGTTATATAAATTCAGTAAATAATTCAATTTTTAATAAAAACAATAAGAATAAACACAATTACAAATAAGTAATAAAACAAAATTTATTATTTTTTCTTTGTGTGATAATTATTGAAGAATTCACCTGGATGTAATGACAAGTCTTAGAAATAAAATATTTAGGTTTTATAATTTTATTCGCATAGCAAACACGACAATTCCTTCGTACACCATTTTTATCAATGATATTTTAACTGACTGATGTTTTATTCCTCCGGCTAATCTTTCAGCTGGATCAGAACGAACAACACAAGAGAGTAAAAAGTCATGATAATTATATTTTCGACTGGGATTACTATTCAAATGTTCATATACTCGAAACTAGTTGAATAGGGCACAATTTATTAAATAGTTGGCGATAGGATCAGGCAGATGTTGTGCGAGTGGCCATTACAGTGTTAATCTCGATGATACCTCACAGCAGACAATGTTAGCAGTAGTTTTGCAGTTAACATATTACAAAAAGTAACTGAAATCAATTGTGTCATCAAATCAAAATCTCATATTTTAAGATACCAATTGAGAATTATGCTGAAAATTCAATTTTCTAATCAAATGATCTACAAATTAGCGTTATACATGAATCTTTATGTTATAAACGGATTGCACGAACTTTATCTTGTATTTTTATACAATTCCTTTACAATTTTACTTATATCCTATAACATCACTAGAGCTATTCATTCTGGTTCTCTAGCCCGTGGAGAGTTTCCTGTGGTGACCGAAATAATAATTGACAAATTAATAAGTTAAATATATAATACATTATACATTAGAGAATTATTAATGTGTCATTTATAAAAGAATTCCAAAAATAAAATTAACCATATAGAAATATTTAAACTAATTCATGCAGTTACATTAAAATAATTTGAAAGACGTAGTAGCGGAAATAAAATATTATTAAATACAATTTATAATCTAAAAAATAGAAATCAGTTATTTGACAATCCTGTGTAGAAAGTATTTGCACATGTGAGAATCTATTAATATGATACCAATGTTTGTCGAAGAAAACGGGACGATATTGTCGACTGTAGATCCAAGCCCCGAAACAACCGCTGTCCGTCGGATAATGACGATGGATAGTCAAAATTAACTTCGGATTTTTTTTAATAATCATGGTCAAATTATTTTTTGTGTACAGAGAAAACAGTTACAAAATGATTTCAGAAAAAAATAGGAAAAAGGAATCAAAAAATTAAAAATGCTGAAATTATGTAAAATGAAATTAATGAAATTTTCTATAAAATACAAAGATTGATTATTATTAAAGGAAATCCTGATAAATAACATTATAAACCTCCAAAGATGACTGACACGAAATATATAAATACTATGTAAAATTGAAGCTTAAAGCAGTATGAAATTTTAGTGAACGATGTCACCGGAACATTCAGAACACCGGAAATTCAAAACAGATGTTCACATTATTTTTCAGTTAATATATTTGAAATTATAGTCACATATGATTTAAAAGAATTTAATTGTGTTTTTCCGTTTAGAATTTTAATTGCGTTTTAAAAAAAATTAGCAATATCAAATATATATGAAAAAATAATAATTTTTATATATTTGAAAAATATACATGAATATGTAAAAATATATAATTTTATTTTATTTACATAAGTACGCAATGAGTCTTCTTTTACTAACGGAAGCCATCAAACTGATATCACATTCTTCTGACGGACAGTATAAAGAACCATCGCATTACTATGTAATGATTTCCTATATTTTTACGGAATAGAATAGGAACATTAGAATAGGAACAATCGACACTATATATAGCGTTAATGTCATTTTCATTATCCGAAATTTCAAAATACATATTTATCGAAAAAATCTTTTTAATGACAATAATATACATATATAAAAAAATTTCTTATTAATTCAATTATTTTGCCAAAATCCATCTATTGAATTTTCTTCCAATTTAATTTGTAATTATAAAAAATTATAAAATTAGTTTTTTAAATTATAACTAGAAATTTTTTATAAAATTTTATCATATTAAAACTATTAAATTAAAATTAACCATAAACGTTTTATTTAAAAAATTATTTCTTAAAATATTATAAATTTTAATCCGTTTATTATTTATTTTAGAATTCTTATTTCAAAACTTTTATTAAAATATATCAATTGTTATGACTGTTAACATGTTTTTTATTTTTATATAAGTATTTAATTTTATTGGTTTTCCTTTTAAGATCATGTTTAATTTAAAAACTTTTTGTATTTATTTAATATTTTTAAAACTTTCAAATTTAAAAAAATAATCAATTATTTTGGCAAAATGCAAATTTAAACTAACTCCTCATAGACACAAAACATTTAAAGCACAAAATAGCGAAATTCGGAATGGATAAGGTTCGTTAAAAAATATTTTGTAAAAGTTTCGTTAAAAATATTAAAAAACCAATACGTTTGCCACTTGCATTAAGTTATAATTTACAAATAAAAATGTTTACATTTTCAACAAATAAATTAATTTTCTTTCCTATTTCGAAATTTCTGTTAATATTAAATTACTTTTATTTAATATTTTCAATATTTTCAGTTAATAATTTGAAATTTGATATAAATACATATTTGTTGAAGTAAAAGTTCCAAACATATTGCAATTATATTTATTATGAATCGAGTTTCTTTTTGTTATTAAAAACTGTATTGAAACTTATTATTTATTAAATTTAAAATTCTAAAAGCAAATTATAACTATAAATTAGGAAAACAAAATTGTATAGTATGAAGATTAATTCACAAAGTAAAATGTCAATTTGTGGCGAATTTTGTGATGGAGAAGGCAATAAAATCAGAATCTTAGACAATATTGGTAATAGATTTAATTGTTTATTAGTTGTTTATTAATGCCTGAATATTGTAACATAAAATATGTTTTAATACTGTCTGTCACTTTACTGAAGAGCATTTAAATGTGAGACATTATTAGTAACATGAAGTGGTGAATGATGAATGAAACAAAAAAATAATTTTCCTTCGGCTCTTCATTAATTTTCTTATAATATTTTTTATAAAATCTAAGGTTCCTGAAACATTGATAAATTCATTTTTATACGCCGCAATACATAAATTAATTATTAATGATACATAATATTCTCAAAGAGGGATAAGATGTCTCTTTTAAATACATCAGATTTCTTAAACAGAAGTTAGTTATATTGAAAGTAATATTGTTGTACTTAGAAAACATTGTACGCAGAAATAAATTCTCAATATTTTTCGAAGTGGTGCCACAGTTTTAGAGTTATTGAGTGAAATGTGAAACATAATAATATTAGGAGGACCGAAAGTACGCAATTATTTTTATTGGGTTGGCCAAAAAGTCCTTGCGTTTTTTACTAAAATATTTATTATCAAAAAATGACATGGATGCACAAATATTTTTACACGATATACTGTCCATTATTTTCAATCACTTTCTTCCACCTTTCCGGTAGCTTAATAAAATTCTATGTCCAACATCTAATTATAGATTTCATCCAAGAAAGGTTCTGCTATACATTTAAAAGCACATTCATGGGATTATATATAATAAACTTCTGGAACAAGGAAATACTATCACGTCAGCCACCTCTGAAAAATTAGAACGACTTCAGCAAACATTTGTAATCACACGTCATGTAGTTGTTGAAAGAAAAGAGATAATATTGTAGCAAGAAAATGTAAAAATAAACACTACTCAAGAAAAAACTGTGCAGTTAGAATGAAAACTTCTACTACGTCCTCCATATTTGAAATTAATATCATGCTTACCTAGAATACAAAAACTTTATATTGAAAGAAATTCTAAACTCTGTAAATAGTGAAAATATGGTTATTAAAAACATTTTGGTAAATGAACGATGATTATATTGAACACAATGCATGGAAAAATGTTTAAAATGATTGAAAGTGTTAAAAAGATTGTTTTGAATCGTGAACTTCAGGAATGTTTGTGAGTTTTTTTAATTGGTTAACAATGGTTATAATTAAGAATGATTATTATATAATTGAATAATGATAATGTTTACTTTAATAAAATTGCTATGCTAACTGTACTTTCTATCCCAATAAAATGAAATCTTTGGATCCCAAAATTAACCTGCAATCTGCACTCTCAACAACTTTAGAGGAGTGTTTAAATGATGTATTCGATAATTATAATCGTAACTTTCTTTTTAAAAATCGTTTGTTCTGAATATGACAGATTAATTCGATTTAATTAATTAGTATGAATATTACAGGTCTTTTGTCAGAATTATTAATATAATTGTTGGAATTTTATCCACTTTAAACTTTATGAAGATAATCCTTTTGGAAAAAAATTTTGTAAATTCAAAATTTTTTAAGAAGTTTATTAATTCCGTCGATTTGTTGTACTTACAATAGTTTTCTCCTACTATAAAAATATGAGACTTAACTCTTTCAAACCATCTCGGATTTACAAGATCTGTTTTCAGACTTTATAAAAAAACTATACATTAACAAATAACCATAAATGGAAAATAGGATATTTCAAATTTTAAATGAAAATGTTATGATTAATAAAGATCTATTCTGTAAATCAAGTGGGTGAAAAATTACGATTATATCAGTAAATAATCGAACGAATCATCGGTGACTAGTCTACGACTGTTCTGTGACTATTCTGACTGGTCCATGACTCTAACAGACCAACACCACCTGCACAAGTACCGGTGCCACTTCAACAGTACTGTTGTATACAAATTTGATTGAGGATTTGATTATAGCGTTCACTAATTTTATTCCAATTATTTACTACAACTCAAAATAGAGAATTATCTTCAACAAATGAAAATTATAAAGACCTGTTGTTTAAAAACATTGTCATATTCTAAAAAGCGTTTTGTAGATTTATTACAGTCAAATAACCAAGAGGAAAATCAAGAATCAGAAATCGATTTCTCCTTGCACGAGAATCGACTGAAGTAAATACATTTAATATACAAATCGTAATTCTGGTGAATAAAAATCTGCATTTACTTCTTCAAAATATCAGTCAATATAAATATTTATAAATATATTTAATATATATATATAAATGCATACGATCCTTTATTACAATTTTAAAACCTAATATTTTCGGAATTATAATATCTAATTCAAAATTCAAACTTAAAGTTTTTGTTTGTGGATTCATGCACTGCGAAAATATTTTTAATTTTTTATTAAATCTAAGAAATTAGCTAGGTAAAAAAAAGCCTTCATGAAAACGTATTTTATCGATCAATTTAATCTGTTTATATCTTAGATAATTAATTCGGCACTGTTGGGAGCGTTGTTGAGTTCATAAAATTTTTGAATTTACAATCTGATCAAATTAATAATTAAACAATTACATTCCGTAAAATATTGCTATAGATATGTTAAAATAAGATTTCCAGAAATTTAATGTAAAAATTAATTTATTAGGTTGGTCGAAAAATAATGGCGGTTTTGGGACACAAACTTCAAAGACGTGCAAATTCACAGAAACAAAAGTTTATTAATCAAAGTATGAACCCTTGACATCAATACATATTTGCCAACGAGAAACAAGTTGTTTTATTCCATCAGCATAAAATACATCGGTTCTCGAAGCGACGAATTCTTGGAAGGCATTTTGAGCATCATTTTAGTTTTTGAAAATTTTTTCACGTAGGAAGTTGTACAAATGCCTGAAAAAGTAGAAGTCCGTTGGCGAG
>MQRK01226524.1:15752-35814 GCA_001938485.1 Girardia tigrina
TTTTTATGCATTTCATCAATTTCATGACAGTACCTCTCCGCTGTGATTGTTTCACCTGGATTCAAGAAACTATAGTGGATGATTCCAGCATCACACCACCAAACTGTCACCATAACCATCACCGCCATTATTTTTCGACCAACCTAATATGTAAGAAATAAAATAAATTTTACGGTGGGTTTATTAAAAGATTTATGCAAAGATTTATTATAAAGTAAAAAAGTTAATTTCAATTTTGATGAAAATATTTAATTGAAATAAAATAAAAAGGAATATAAAGTTTAATATTTTATTTGCGAAAGGAAAATAAACTAAACTACTTTTTTGTAACTTTTATTTTACACGATTAAATCGAAGTAAATTAAAATGTAATTATAATTTTTCTTTTGGAAATTTTAATTGGAATCAATATATAATTGTAAAACAATTAAATCGACTTAAAAGAAAATGCGATTTTAATTTTATTTTTAGAACCGTCAAATGGATTGTCAAGTCGACGAAAAATCACATTTTCGACACCTCCTTCTTTTCGCCTTTAATCGATGTCAAAAAGCGAGTGAAGCTACCAGAGATATTTGTGCCGTGTGTGGAGAGGACACTATAGCTGAGAGAACTGCTCGGGATTGGTTTGCCAGGTTCAAACACGATAATTTCGACCTCAAAGACGCTCCTCGTTCCGGAAGACGAGAAGAATGGACGAGGACCAACTCGGGGATCTTTTGAAGGAAGATGGCTGCCACACATGCAGAGAATTGGCCGAAAAGATGAATTGTGATTTTGCGACAATTTCACGCCATCTTCACTCAAAAGCTTGGAGCTTGGGTCCCGCACGAACTCACCCAAAAACAGAAGGATAAGCGGCTTTACATTGCTGCTCAAAATCTCGCTGGACACCAAGGAATCCTTGGCCACAGGCAACGTTTCTTATACAGAATCGTCACTGGAGACGAGAAATGGTGTCTCTATGTGAATATGAAGCAAAGGAAAGAGTGGGTGAGTCCTGGAGAGAAGCCCAGGATCAAGAAAGACCTGCACCCGATGAAGACAATGATTTACGTATGATGGGATTAGGAAGGTCTAATCCACTGGGAAATGCTTGGAAAGAACATGACAGTAGAAAAGAATCTCTATAAAGCCCAATTACATCGAGTTAATGAGGTAATTCAACAAAAAAGACCGGACCTACAAGGCCAGGTGATCCTCTTCCATGACAATGATCGACCACACACCGTAAAAACTGTCCAGATGGCACTCCAAGAGCTCGGTTGGGAGGTCCTTCAACATCCTCCCTATTCCCCAGACCTAGCCCCTACGGATTACCATCTCTACCGCTGCCTTTCAAATGAAATGAGGGGTCTTAGCTTCGAAAATCAGGATCATCTTGAGAATTGGCTCAACAACTTCTTCGAGACTCGACCTAAGGATTTCTGGCGAAATGGAATCAACAAACTGGTGGAAAGATGGGAAGAAGTAGTGAACAATGAAGGAGAGTACATAATTGATTGAAGTGTTATTATTTTTACTGTTAAAATTTTATGATTTCATTAAATATATAATTAACTGAGTTATTATTTTGGTTGTTAAAATTCTTTGATTTCTTTGAAAATAAATGTTTAAAAAACGGCGGGAACTTATGCAACAACCCAATAATAACAGATGCAACAAAATCTTTGTGACAAAATATTAATAAATTCACTTTATAATTTTTTTATTAAAAAAAGTATATAATTTTAATTCGTAAAAAATACAATAACCATATTTATATTTATATCAATTCTTATTTATAATGGTTTGTGTAAAAAGAAAGTACAAAAGTTCCTCGAAAATATTTGTTCAAAAAAAACTTAAATTGTGGTAGAAATAAAGTTTTGCGTTAATGACATCTTCTTTTGATCAAGAACCCAATAGTCACAAAGATTTTTGCAATTAATAATACTAAAATCCCCCAAAAATGTGTACACCAATATCATTTTAATTCCTATCCAAGTCAAAATTAAATTTCTGGAAACTTAAAAGTCCATTTTATATTTTTCAATTTTCTAAAATATTTCTTTTAATTTTTCGAACAAAAATGCAATCATATTTAGAAAAAGAGGGTTAAATATTGTTAGGAATTAAGAAATGTCAGAAAAAAATTAAATTAAATATATACAGACTAAATTTAGATATATTTAAATATCTAAAGTTTGAAAAAGAAATTTTAAAAATTACTAAGATATAATTAAACTGTTAAGAATTAAGAACTTTTTAAGATAGTTTCAAATGTAATACACAAATTGAAGCGGAAATTTGTTCGTTGACCAAAAATTTTGCCAATGTTTTGGGAAAAATATATAAATAAATTAAATTAAAAATATAATTGATAAAAATAATTAAATCAAATAATTAAAAGTAATATAAAATAAATAAAGTTAGATAATCAAATAAAAAATTAAATAAAGAAAATTAAAAAAATTAAAATAACTGAATAAATTGAAATAATGATTTGTCTCTTTCGATTATTTGGTGATAATTATTAGATTGAATTGTTCTCAATCGAAAATTCAAATTGTGTGGATTGTTGAAATTTCAAAGAACCAATGGGAAATGAATTGTGTAATGTAAAATGAAATTGCCTAAATGTGTATGTGTGTTGATAAAATTTAAAGAAAATGTTAATTGTGATTGCGTGTGTGTTTGAATGTAATTAATATGTGTGAATGTGATTGGAGTAATTGCATGCTTGTGTTTGTTTGTTACAAGAATTTTAAGCACAATTTTTATGTACAAAAAAATAAATAAATGGTCAATTGTTGTGAAATTAATGAAAAGTGTCAAATTAGAAAAATTCTGTCAGTGTTCAATTAGTAAAATGGTAAAAGGAAAAAAATGATGATCGATTTGTTGATGTTATCAAGTGGAACAGTAAAAAAATCGAATTCGAATTTGTGTTAAAGATTATAAAATGTTTTACTCTCTCTTGAGTTTGTTTGAATTAGTCAAGTGACTAGATATCGCCTGCATAATTTTGAAATGAGTTTGATTTACATTTCTTTGATAAATAATAATCCAATAAATGAAATTGTGTCAAATTATCCTACTAAGCCAATTAAGCCTTTTGGAATGCATTGGCTTAATAGTGCTCATTTAGAAACTCTGTTCGGAGGTTCTGAATTAATGTGGAGGCACAGTTTCCGAAGATCCACAAATTAAAATGCAGAATTTTATAATGTGCAATGATTTTTAAATATTAATTGTTATTTACTCCGCGCGTTTCGGTCTGTTTATCAAGAAAACAAGACTCTTCTTTTGAAATCATTTATTCAAGAAAAAGAATATACAATCACGCTTAATTTAAATATTCACTGAAAATCTGAATATTCAAACAAATATATTTACTTGTTATATATTCTTTTTATCATTTAATAATTCAAATTAAGGTCATCGTGTTAATAATTACATTGAACGGGAGAGAACAACATACTCAACAAATTTCAATCAACACATTAATTATCAGACAAACCTCTCACATTAATAAAATTAAACTAAACGATTAAATATTTTAAAATTTTATCGTAATTTAAAATTGATAAAAAACCAAATTTAAAATAAAATTAAATATTAATATTATAAGTATAAGATTTATAAAACAAATTGTTTCTCGAAAAAATAAGTTTAATTAAATGTTAGTTTTAAACATTTTTTGTATTAAAATAAAATTTGAATGTAGGAAATAACTTGTAACCGAAATTCTGAGGATGTTCCAAAAACATCTAAGAAATATAGCTAATATTTTCTCATCCTAAAATAACTATGGACGAATCTGTGAATGCATCTCAATTTGATTATCTAACCAATCAACAATATACACAAAAAAATAAGTCTGTGTTTTGTAATACACAAACAACAAGATGAGGTAATATCATGTGTTACTTCAAGATTAATCAAAAGAAAGGACTCCAACATCAATCTAGACAACGACATCAACGAAGGAATAAAAACGTTTACTTTATTCTGAAATTTTCCATTTTACCGATGCTATATATATATATATATATATATATATATATATATATATATATTAAAATTATTTACCAAAAAAATATTGCATTGGTAATAATTACAATTAGCAAAATAATAAATAATCTTTAAAGTAATTTTTAACCATTTCCAAATAAAAAATATAATTTTTTTAAACAAAGCATCATTTATTTTTGAGAATTTATAAAAATTATATTATTGAATTAAATATTTTTATTAACGTTGATTTCATAAATAGAGTTGTCAATCATTTTTGCGTAGAAAAAGACAAAGAAAGAAACACAGGGGAATCACCGACTTAACGGCTTAGTGTACAAAAGACCTTGACCGGCGTTTCGCCGGCTTTGTGTTGATATGGGTTGATAATTGTATGTGCCTTGAAATGTGTATGTTGTTCTCTTTAATTTTGAGTATTCTCAAGTTTCTGTGCTTTAACGATTGATGATTCTTTGTTGTAAATTATAATTAATATAAAATGTCACTGTAAGTTTTTTAAGTATGGAAAAATAAAGAATTATTGATTAATGAGTACGAAATTGATCATAATTAATTTGCTTTTGAAATAATATAAATTAACACCCAAATGGTTTTTAGTAAATTATTTATAAATCCACATGTACACAAATTTTTAATGAAATTGAATGTGAAGATGAGAATAAAAATGTCTTGAAACGCTTTGTTTGGTCTAATGAATTATCAAAAAATGTTAATGATTCAATTAAACCATTTTATAAAATAAAACTCGTAACTAAATTTGGTATATTTAAAATATATTAAATGTCACTGTTATTATTTAGGAATCAATTATTCTTGATTCAAGAACATCGACGCATAAAAATTTATCTCTTAAAGATACAGATAAATTGAGTAAACGCAATTGAGCTTTGCAGAAGGCTGTGAAGAGATTCAAAACGATGCATGAAGAGGGTCGTGAACGATTTATGATGAGAGATGCACGTTTCATTTTTGTTGTTAAAGTGACTTGTCAGTTACATGTATCTGGGTTGTGAACTCACGTGAGACTTAGACATTCCGCGTTTTATGACCATATTTTCAATTCAAAGATAAAAACATTTTTGTCTAGATGTGCTGATAAACATATTTATCAAAATTTTTCATAAACTTTTATATTCGGTACAAGTATTATAGTGGTATTAATTCGATGTAACAATCTTAGATAAGATAAAGAAAAACAGGGGCTGCAGTTGGAAACAAGCTAACGACGTATATAAATACTCGCGTGTCTCAATGACTTTCTTCATTAATTTCATAATAAATTTGGATTTATAAAAATCCTGTAAATGTGAATTTCTGAAATTTTCGAAAATCTTAACAAGTCTCAAAAAATGGTTAAATTCAAAACTTTTTCAAAAGTTTTATTGCTTAAAAAAATTAAACTTCCAGGTTCATGTTGTTTACTATAAAAATAATTTGAAAATATTGTTATTATACATCTTTCATTAGTAGATAATTCACTCTTATGTACACTAGTTTACGTGATCTTTTGCATGGAATCTCCTTTATATATTTAAGAGATATGTGATCCATTTTACAAAGAAATATATGATACAATGTGTTATAATTGAGGTCATCAGTTCTACAGGGGATAATTAGGATTAGAATATAATCTATATATTCTAGGATCAGTTATTGAGATTAATGACACCGGACATTAATGACTAATAGAAGGAATGGAATAATAAACAACTTTTGCCTCGAACAATAATGATGAATAAGATCATTCAGTCTTTGTCTTTTAAGAGTAATAAAATTGATTAAAAATTAATAGGCGCAATGATCAATAAGTATTAAAATATCACATTATTTTGATAATTCGATCACTCATATTAAAAGAAAATATTAATCAGGAAGTTCTTTAATTTTTCATACTTCCATTCTTATAAAGTAATTTTAAATATCAATAATAAATAATACAAATATTGACAGAATTCAATCTTTCTTAATGAATAAAAGATGAATAAAATAATTTGTGAAATTGACAATTATTATTCATCAATAAATTTAGAAACAAATTAATTAAATTAAATTTAAATTAATCGATAAATGAGTCGATGGACAAATCAACCGAACACTGATTGACACACGGACATACGCACATATACACATACATGAACACAATACACAGACACAGACATAGACAAACATACATCACACACCCACAACATTAATAATCATCAATTAGATTCATCGACATATCACATTGTTATTTCAGCCAATCAAATCAGTGATATCTCATTGGAGCATTCTTGTTATACAATAATACGACAGTTCAATAATTCATTAATAATTACTTTAAAGTTGGAAATTCTAATTTTCATTGTTGTACTTAATTATTTTTTATAATTACAATTACTAAGGTTGTTCTTAATGTAAAAACTTTTTCAAATTTTTCAATTCTCAAATTTTCTATTTTTATCGAACTACATTTAGGATATAATTAAGATAATTGATAAATTAACTTACATTGATTGATGTTGCTTCCAGCATACTTTCCCCGGAGAACGACATGAAGGCCGATCTGTGACAAAAAATCGTTATATACCAAATTAATCAAAGAACAAGAAATAATTTTCGCAAGATAACTTTATAGATACGATAGATCACTTGTTGATCATTTTATTGTGACAAGTCTTTTGTGTGATATTAAATTTATAATAGAAGGGTTTTAATGAAATAGGAGTTATTATATTTTTCTTATTGTTACAAAATGATAACCATTGCCAGTATTATTGCTACAACTATCGTCACCAGGCGACATATGGCATAGCACATTCAACCACACTATTATAACGGTCACTTTCTGAGAAACCAGCAATGACGTAATTGCAGAAATATGTGTGAGATCTGTTGAACGATGTATCTATTCATTCACAATAATAGTATCAATTGATGCACAGATACATGCCTATTAGCACATGTGACACTGTGTATCTGTGCTGCATGTATGTGTTTGTCTGTCTGTCTCCGAGTGTGTGTGTTCGCTCATGATGACGTAACGATTATCATGATGGAATAATGTTTTCATCGGAAATGCTTATTGATAGACTTGCTTGTTTAAATTGGGATGAAATCCAAAAAACTAATTCGTGATTGTGGGAATAAATCTTATTTTACTGGAGAAAGAAAATTGATTTTTTGGCGATGAATTTATCCGCGATACGAGCAGTATTTCAATTAATAAAGGAATTCCTTTGACTTTACTCACAAATCTAATTACACATAATTAATGTGAGCAAGAGACACATAGAAGATACACAGGAGAACACAATACATTTGAAGGGAAATCTTTATTCGCTAATTATTCTCCCAAACATCCCTTATCTCTCAGTTATTCGTCCGAATATAGTGAATTACCCGATATAAGAGAGACAAGAATGAGACCGTTTATAACAAGTATTCTTCAAGTAATATCATTTTCCACACTTGAAATCTTTTTTTGTCATAAGTAAATAATGAAGAATTTCTCGTTCGACATATATATAATCAGAGACTGGAATTCATAAAAATTGTTTAACTTATTCGATTAGTTTTGATTTCTTGATTTAAACAACATTTATATCAAATTTTTTGACAAAGTACGTATTAGACAAAAAACATTGAAATATTAATTTTAAATATTTTTAATTTGAATTAAACATAAAAAGATTTATTCCCTAATTAGAAGAATAATACATCCCTAAAGCCAATCAAACACAGAAGCGCAGAAGAGTCTTACCAGACCCCTTCCTAACGTTTTTCAACTAATAAATTAACAATTTTATTTTCCTATTCTATTTTGAAAGATAACCAGATATTATATATTAAATATAATCATATACACGACGTAAACATTTCAATAATGTTTCTAAATGTCAGAATGACTTTATTATACTATGATAAATTTATTATAAATATCACATTTAATGATCAATCATTTTAAGAATATGAGGAAGTTTTATCATTATGATAAGGTATAATATTACCTATCTGACTAATTCTACTCTTAGGCATTCTTGTCCCTCCCTTGATTAAGTGACGTTCTTGTGTATCCCTAATCGATTAAATGGTGACAAACTTCACCGTTACATAAGAATGTCCAATAGTCTTATGATATTGATAAACTAACTTCTTAGAACATTGTAGTCATAAATACTTCACTAATGAATATTACGAAAACACCATTGTGAAGAATAAATAACAAATGTATTTTTAAGAATTTAATTGTTGAATCAGATTAATTTTTTCCGACAATTGAATATTTTTAATGATTAATTAATTATAGTCAGGGACCTAAATCATAAGCCATATCAAATGAAGCGGACACCTGAGATGTGGGGATAAGAGCTATGGAACAAGATTATTGGCAAATATTATTTATTAATATAAAAGCATTTTTACATATATATATATATATATATATATATATATATATATATATAAACTAATTATTTCATAAATTGTCATTGTTTCGATATATTTAACTTTTTATGTTACTCGAATAATGAAAACAAAAATTTATATTTGTCTTTTTTTCCAATAAAAACAAAGTAACAATACTTGTAATTCACATTTGTTAAACCATCGACTCTATTATCAATTTTTAATAAGGCTTGCTTTTATTATTATTATTATGTCATTCAAAATTAATCTGATTAAAATTTTAGCTTTTCAATCCTCATGGAAATATATATTGAAACATATTTGAAATGAGTAATAAGAAGGCATGGCAATCAGTTCCCGATCCAAGCTTACTGACCATTGTCAGAATAGTCTGGCTGTAATATGCGAGGACCAAACAGATGCCTCGTGAAAATAGAGAAGTTGAAATCGAATAATCTTGAATCAGAATCGAGATGGAGCAAGAATTGTATTAAGAAATGTGAGAAGAATGAACGAATACTGAGCTTTAATGACTGTTCCACGTTCATTAACAATAAATATGACACAAATACTAAAAGAAGAGTTATTTGATAAATAATTGATACACATAAATTACATGCCACAGAATTTAATTTGAGTAAAGTTTCAAATAAAAAGTTTGAAAATCTCTGCCTCTAATTCTTATTTTTTGTCTTTAATAATGATTCCAGGAATTAAAAGCTGCTGATATTCGTGAAGTAATCTACAACACATCCATCAACAGAACGACAAAAGTGCTATGCAAATATATGATGTACTTGCCACGCAGAAGCATTTAAATGAGAAACATTTAAATGGACTGAAAAAGGAATTAACAAAGGGAACATTTGACAATGCTCATGTTTATTGAAAACTTTATTTGACTTTTATTGATATTTATTTTTGATATAGGTTAGATTCTTTAAACTGATTGACAAAAAATAGTCAATAAAATATACAAAATATAAAATAAATGTGAATCACAATTGTTTGTCTTACTGACTCGTACTTCTTAATGAAAAAAATAGATAAAAACAATAAGAGATCAAATGTATTCACAAAACTGTTATCCGAAGACAATGTATTTCCGATGGTTATTAATTTTAGGACGTTTAACATGCATCATCAAAGGTAATGTCTCGAAAAAAATGTTTCAAAAATCGTCAACATGCATTTAAATGACCATTAATTATATTCTTTGTGGATAAATTAAAAGCATCGTTCAAATCAACCCAAAATACAAAAATTTGTGACACTATACTTGGAAAGACTGAAGCAACAAATCGTTCCATTGAAACTCGATTGGTGATTATAGAAAATTGTATTAAACATTGTATTAATTAAAAATGGTATGTTGTAAATTTATTTCCACGATGATTGTCGTTTCGATAAGGATATACATGGTCGTGAACAAGAACTTCAAAACACTCGCAAAGTGTATTAATCTTCACACTTTTAAATAACAAAATAATGGAAATTAAACTTTCAATGGAAAGATGAATATTAGAAAACTGCAATAAAGTCTGGAAAAAAGAAATCGCCATTATATTTAGAATGAATTAACTATCGGAAATTGTTCTTTGAAAGTTTTTACATTATCTAGTAATGCCAAAACCATTCGTAAAAATAGTTTCTAAATTACAGACGGAAATTACTAAAAAATATTGTCATAAATCTTTGACATTAAAGAAGCTTCCTATTATTACTTTTTGGCAGGGAAGAAAGTGATTGATAATAGCATAAATATGCACAAACAGAAGTGGTCTCTGTCACTTTGATGTGTATTGATAAGACAGAAATGTGGGAATGGATTAGTGAATGGGGCATTATCGCCACTTAGATTCGATGCTCCTATCAAGGGGATGAATTCGGTAGAGAGGAGATATATCGGGGTCATAGCAAGTGCGGGAGTTGGAAAATCTATGAATTTTAACAAATATGAAGAAGAGAAAACAATAAAAAATACTTACAAGTGGAATATTGTGAAACAAATCTGAGGTTAAATGTCATTTTTAATAAAATCTTGTTCCCGTAAATTAGATAAAGTTTATTAGAAATTTGAAAAGAAACGATATTTTGATAAATTTTCCTAAAATACAAAATAAGTTTCGGGATTACTGCATTTTTAATGTATTCCTATTTATTTTCCTTTATCGTGAGTTTTTGATTTTTATATTCCTATAAACTTTCTTGAATTATAAAATAAAATTAGTTGGAATTATAGCTTCTAGGAAAAAAATTTTGGTGTACAAGCTTTTATAATGTGTCATATGTTTGCGGTTCTGTATCTATTTCACCCACTTCCCACATTAAAAGACTTGGATTGTAGTGATTTGTTGTATATAAATTTATTCAACTGAATAATTTTGCTCACAAAAACCGAAGATGAGAAAATTCATAGAAGTGTGATTTTAATCTGAAACAAAAAAGAGAGTTTTTGTTAAAACTTGGTCTCAATTGTCTTTAAGAACACTTACTTTTCAAGAAAATATAATAGAATGATGAGAGAAAAAAAAGTGAAAAGTGTATTGTCACCTAGAATACATCAGTCCTGAAAGTTTCATGTCGCTAGGTGAACTTTTCGATCGCAAGATTTGATGCATCCAGACAGACAAACAAACAAATGAAACGTAATAAAAGCTTGTAATGAATGAAGACAGTAATATTTTATGATTGAGACTTCACAAAGACTCAAAAAACAAAGTTAAAAACTTAAAATCATTAATTTCTATAAATAATATTTCACGTAATTTACATCTTCATCTAGAAGGACGAGTTGAAATACCGAGACTCTTTCTGGACCTTGTTAATGACAGGCATATTTCACTCTCAACTTTTCAAATTCAAATTCTTAATGGAATTGCTTAATATTATAAGAATTAAATTTAAACTTAATACAAATTTGTTATTTGTAACATTTTATTAGATCTATGACATTAATCAGTTTGAAGGGATCAAATGTCACAGCTCTAAATCCCAAATGCTTGAAGGTTGTTGTTTGATCCCATTTAATACCTCGACTAGACTCGTTGAAGACATTTCCAAACCAAGAATCAATTAATATCACATAAATTATTTAAAACCACTGTACTTAAAAATATTTCTCTTTAAAAAAGATTAAAAAAACATATCTATGTTTAATAATAAAATTAAATAACGCAAATATATTTTCACTTGTTGTTGTCGATTTTAATAATAATCGATTTAATTTTAGTAATTATTGATTAAATTGTGACAAATTTTGAATTATTATATAATATATTTGTTTGATAAACATATTTTTGTTGCTATGTTATTGATAATTTTTAATGTTTTATAAAAATAATATTCGCTTACAAAAGATTAATATCTCTCTATTATGAGAATTATAAATAAATAATATTTTATTGGAAAACAATACTAAATTTAATAATAAAATGCGTTCTTTTTATGTTTCTAAGTATTTCCGGTTTTTTTGTGAATCTCAATCAAATAATAATAATAATATTATTATTAATAATAGTGATATATTATTACATTAATTATTATTCATTCAATTGACCATTGTTTCAATAATCTACTAAATAATAAAAACTGTATTAGGCAGAACAAATATTTTAATTGTATAAATTAAATATTTAAATAATATTGGAATTACTCCGCTGGAAAGGACGCAATTATTTGTACTGATTTTTTAGAAAGAATTCTCAGTTTATGGGAAATTATGGACAGGAAATCATTTTAATATAATTTAAATTGGAAAATAATTATTAATAATATTCACTGCTTTTATTATTAATATACATTTAGACAAAAAAATCTTACTGTGAAGAGGTTTGAGTTTGTCCGTTGATTGTCGACGAATGAGTGACTGAAACGAGATTGATTGATTATTTATATTTATTTATCATGTATTATTAATAGTATTATCATTATTATTATTATTATTTAGTAGTAGTAGTAGCATTATTATTAGTATTGGTACCTCAATAATTATCAAGAGTCTCTCTTAAAACTTTTTTCGATAGATAAAGAAAAAATACAGGCTCCTGATTTTGTAGTTATGGGAAAGTATAATCAATTTTTTTGAACCTTAGCCTTTGAGCCATGAGTGCCCTAAATTATGCACAAGCCTTACCGCTTACTTTTTGAATATTTTTGAGTGTTTCAGTAGGCAAGTAACCTGGTAGCACCTATCTCCTCTTCCTGTATGAATGACCGTTGGCTTCAAAGAGCTCATCCGCCCTTTGCCATGTTTTGTTTTTTATTCTGTTAGATGTTTACACACCTTCTTCACCCAGTTTGCTCAATCCGACTGTGAAGAATATTTAAAATTGTATGAATTTATGAATGTAGTGACGCTGTATGTTGATTTGAGTATGTTGAAATTAGAACGGTGATTCTCCCAACCAGATGGAAATCGGTATTTCTTTTTAAATTTAAAACGATTGACTATTCGAACATAATTAAAATAATAATATGATAAATTCATATTTTTTAAATTAACAATTAAAATTAAGTTTAATATATTTTTTTAAAAAACAAAAGAAAAAGCATTTAATTAGATTCATTTTTAACTATTTTATAAAGTTTTATTATTCTGAGTTTTTATAAAGAAATGGTTAAAATTATTATTTTTGATTAATATTTTTAGAAATTAAATATTTTAAAAAGAATTAGAAGAAATTGTTCGAATAATCATAATTAAAAAATTCAATTAGAGCGATGTCTAACACTGAAAGATCTTGTGAGAGTTGTAATGACTCCAAAGATGATAATTAAAATTGTCTTAATGTTCTAAACACCGACTATGTGACAGGTAGTACATGTTTACATAATTCCTTTGCAGGCATGCTTACCTGACCCCGCGAATTCTCTATATACCACCCATATAACCAAGGCAGCCGTTGGCTAAAAATTACTACTTACAAAAAACCTTGAGGGTTTAGTCATAGTTTTTCTATAGTTTAACTATAAATAATTGTATTTTTTTAAAAGGAAATTGTGCAAATATTGATATTTTTACCAGAAGAGTTTAAAAACTTTAAATAGATATAGACTTAAAATTTTCTAGTTTCGAAGGAAGATGGATTGATTAATAACATATTATAAATTAATAAAGATGGATTTGTACATGGTACTTGTCATGGTTGATAAAGTAATTGTATTTATTTTAGTTTGGATTGTTTTACAAATATTTAATGATTGTTATTACGTTTTAACTGAAATTAAAAGTTCAACGTGTTGACTACATTTACCTAAACCCATGTCATTGCTATCAGACGTTGCCAAGTGTCACATATTGCATCAGTACGTCCCTAAATTAAGTTGATTAAACAAATGGAAAATAATTCACTAATTACCTTCCGTTTTTTTATGTGTCAATACTTTCTTTATAAAAGTGAGAAAAATAGTCGTAAATAACCAAAACTTTTATTTTAAAAATGCAAAGACAGTTGGGGTCATATCTACTTATTTGTACATTTATGTATAAATAAGTCGTCAACGTGTTAAATAATGATGGGTTGCGTAAACGATTTAAATTTTATGTAGGGACATATCTTATGATCGGGAAAAGAAACAATAACAATACACCTTATACTTTTTTACATGAATTCACTTTTACGCGATTTCAATATAAAAAAATTAAATCAGCTTATATAGACAATAGGGTTTTTGAAAGACCTGTTTGCACATTAATCTTAGGATCTAAAGATCTGATATAAAGTGCTTCACAGGCCACAATCTCCCAATAGTTCTTATATTTATATTTTCGTTTGAATTACAACCCTTTCTGTGTTCTGCAATATTACTCACACCTACATTCAGACCGTGTTCCTGGATTCCCCTAAAGAGATGACGTGACGTCTCTTCAATGATTGTGGCATTACACCTATTATATGTAAATTGATATAAGAGATCCGTCATAAAGATTTATTGGGACGAAAATTGTACAAATAACGGCGTATTACAGAATATATTGTTCAACATAAGAGATCATTAGTGTATCAACCAAAACAAGATAATACAAACTGTAACACATCTGCTAGCAATATTGATAATAGCGTAAGAAGCAAGCGCCAAAAAATGATTTCTAGTTCGGATGAAAGTATTTTTAAAGTTTTCATTTTTGTTATAAATAAAAATATGTACACCTGAATTTGTGTCTTTTTTAACGCAGATATTCGCTTTTATGCGAATAATCGCAAACATTGGAACGAAATTGATATTTTAATGTAAATTGTATCTTTTTACGCGTTGACTTTGAGGAACCGATAATCGCGTAAAAAAGGATATAGTTAACAATTTAATTTTTCACAATTATTTACCATATATTATTGTCCATACAATTATATTTACTTATTTCTATTTAATATCACTAAGGACCAAGATTTTTAAAGGATCAAATTTTGTTGATAATTAGATATTGACAATAATAATTATATTTTTGTAATAAACATGAAAAATATTTCTTACCAGTAGCTGTTTTTTCACCGTAAAACTTTCTTGTGACAATTGTTCCATCTGGAAGAACTTGTTGAATAGAATTTGAAGGATTGTTGATAAGAGACAGTTGTCTACTTATATCAGCTGTGTCTGTCTCATCATTATCATTATCGTTATTATCTAAAGCCAAAATTTTGTTTTCTGAATTGTTAAACTGAAATCCAACCGGACCGGTTGATAATTGTAGAGAATGTTTTTCTCCGGTTTCGGAGACACTTTGAAATGCTGCAGTAGCTTGAAATTTGGCAGCACCAAATCCTTTTGGTTTAGGTAAATCTTCATCAGATGAAGCTGTAAGAGATGAAAATTGATTATTTTCTATGGCGTTTTGAGATGGAGGAAAAAAGTCCGTGGAAATAGGATCACCCTCTTCAATGATTTCTTCCGAAACTTCCCCATTTGGTCCAATTTTTCTGATTATTCTTCGACAGTAAGTTTTCGTTGTTCTTTTCACATCAACATGGGAATTTTTTGAGTCCGATAATTGAACCAACGATGATTCCCTCATTGGCACCAGATTTAAGTTTTCAGATAAATTTTCACTATCGATTGATGAATTAATTTTTCTTATTCGGCTGGTGGTAATATGCTGAGTATACACTTGCTGATTGCGTTTGGTGATAACAGTACTAGACACAGATGCATTCGGTTCACATACACTTGTTTCGTTAAGTGCAAGAGCCAGTTTTTCAGAAGACATCTTGGTTATAAGTAATTTTTCCTAATCTAAAATAGACAGATTTAAATTTGTGTTTGAAATTTTCTATTGAGAATTTGATTTGTTAAAGTGGTGTGTAAACTATAAATACTCGGGATTCCTATGGATAAGGACGAATGCCTCTCACGGGAGATGTTTGATTGATAACCATATATAAATCAGTAATTTATAGTTAATTTGTACGAAATAATGTAAAATGAATATTTATTAGTTTTTTTATCAAAACTAAAAACGGAAAATTATAAAAATAAAGTAATAAAATAGCAGTTTCAACACACATCTCCTGTTCGATGGTATTCGAATTTGTATTTTATGATGTATTCGAATTTCGGGAATACTTTGTATTAAAACTATGAAAATATAAAAGGGTAATCTTCTATGGCCTATTCCGCAAGTTATTTTGCTTCAAAAAACCACAAATCACGATTTTTGAAATATTTTTTTGAGAAAAGTAACTACCCTAAGTTCTTGTCTATAAGCCGCGGCGTTAATCTTACAAAAGTAGCTGATAATTGTTTGATCACAAAGTGAACATCAAATTGTTTCGAAATCGAAAAACTTTACGGCTTATCCATGAGTCCGGCTTATCTAAGATAAAAAATTTTTTTTAGAATATATATAATTTTGAGAAACCGGTTTATACACGAGTCCGGCTTATAGACAAGAACTTAGGGTATTTAATTTAATTTAATATTTTTTGCGGAGAGAGGAAAAAAATAAAAATGCAGATGTAATAAAATAAATAAATATTTAAAATATTAGGCAGTAATTGAAAGATAAACTGCAAATAACATAAAAACAATAAAATAGTTCATATTATTTTACAAAAAATTTCAGTAGATCATAACTATAACCTGATCGATTAAAAGATCATCATCAAACTTAAAAGAAATGTTGATAAACTTTTTGTACTGCTCCCCAGGATTAAAATTTTATTAATCATAAAATATATTTAAAATTTGATTTGATTTTTTTAAATTTAGTTTTTGCATTGATTTTAAAGATTAAATTTAACTTTTCTTCTACAAAGAATACTTTTTTTTAATTTCATTTTTATTTTTTAATTTTATTTCATTTTAATAATTTTTTTAGTTTTAACAATTTTTAACAAGATTTATTATTTTAAAACAATAATAAGTTTAATATTTCAAAATTTAATAAATGGTCCTTGTAATTTAAAATTTTATTGGTATTTTAAATATAAAAATATTTTAAATAGTATAAAATCGATAAAGCAAAATAAAAAAAATAATACTTATAAAAAAGAAAATAAATAATTGTTATTAGAAAAATTTTTTTATAAAATTTTGATTTATCAGTTTTTTAATATTTTAATTTTGAAAAAAAATATTTATAAAAAATAATTATTGATTTAATTTTTAAAAGTTTTATTGCTATAAAATCTGGTTAACATTAACGAAAAACAATTTTATAATGTTAATTTAATAAATTTTAAATACTCATAAAAATAATTATTTTTGTAATTTCTTAATATATTATTGTTTTATAATAATATATTATTATTAATATAATATAGTTTGTTTTTTTTACTATGATTTATTACTATTTTAATACAAAAAATTATTATTTGAAAAAATTAATTTAAATATTTATTAAATAGTCTTTATATAATATTAAATATTTAAATCATAATTTATTTATTTTTAAAAATGGAAAATTATCAATATTAATTATAGAGTATTTTTATCTGGTAATACATATTTATTAATAATTTAGGTTTATTTTGATATATCAATTTTATAGAAATAAAAAAACGATAAAATATAGCGTAAACATTTATTGATTATTTCATAACATTTTTAATAATAAATAAAAATAATTATTTATTATAATTTTAAATGTTTTATTTTTAAAAACTATTTAAAAAAATATAAAAAAAATAAATATTATTTTTCTTCAATTCGGTTTTATTAAAAACATTTTTAGTTAAGAAAAAAAATAATTATAACAAAAATATTATCATTAAAATATTATTTTGGTTTTAGTAAATTATTTTTTTTAATAATTAAATATTTTCAAAGTTATTTCTTTTTAAATTGTTTTTCTAAAAAATTTTTTAAATTTTTTTTTCTTTTTAAAATTGTTTTTCTAAAATAATTTTAAAAATTGAGAAAAACTTTATAAAATTATTAAAATTTCTTGGAATGTTTTCAAAAATTCAAGTGAAATTTTCAATCAAATTATTTTATAATGATTATTTAATAAATATTAAAATATTAAAATTATTAATGTTTTTGAAAATATTAAAGATTTTACAAAACTAAAAAAGTTTAAAATTAAAAAAAATTGAAAAAATAAATAATTTTAAAAATAGATTAAAAAGTTAAAGTAAATTAAAAATAAACAATTAAATCAAATTAATTAAAAATTAAATTAAGTTTTTTCTTTTTCTAATTTTATTATTTTTATAAAATAATTTTATAAATTAAGAAAAACTTTTCATAAATTATTAAATTTTTAAATTAAAATATTTAAACATAAATAAAAAATTTCAAAAATTTATACAATAATTTTTATAAAAATAATTTTTTAGAAAATATTTAGAAAAAAATTTAAAAAAACTTTTATTTTTCTTATTCGTTATTATTTTTGTTTTTTTTATTTTTCAAAAATAATAATGTTATAAATAATTTATTTCTTTACTTTATTAAATAATTTATGAAAATTGTTTTTCGTTAATTTTTTTGTGAAAAAAATTATATTTTTTCAATGGTTTAAAATCGATAAATAGAAAATTAATTTTTTAATAAATAATTAATACTCAAAAATAACATTTCATTTTTATGTAAATAATATTAAGATATTTTTTATTTATTTCAAAAAAATCGATTAATTTAAATAATTTTTTTGGAATTAAATTAATTTTTTGTAAAAGAAAATTCAATTTTATGTTTAATTAATTTTCAAAATCACAATTGAATTAAAATTCAAATCCAAACTTACTTGAATTGAATTATATTGAATTTTCAAATGATTAATTGGAAATTCGAATTGTACTAATAAGACCTTTGTTCAATAAATATTCAAAATCGATTCGATTATTTATAAATTGATTTTACAATATTTAAACAACTCAATTATTTTGTATGTCGACTATTTGAATATGAAATTAAATTTTTATTTTATATTTTTTCGAAGTAAAAAAACGATGATAAGAAAACCATTAAATATTAAATATTTATTTATAAATAAAAATATTTTTACAGTCATAATAATTTATATATTTTAATAGAAGTTATGAAACAATTTTAAATAAATTTTAAAATAAATTTTTAGTTTTAATGTGAAAATTATTTATTAAATTTGCAAGATTTTAAAAATTGAATCTAAATGAATTTAATAGATTAATTTGTGGCGAGATAATTAAATTAACGGAAAAATTTGTTGAAATATGTGAAATCTTGTTAGAGTAATAAATTTTGGTGTTAAAAAAATGAATTCTGATATTAATGTTGCAACCACTTCTCACATGACGACTAACGCTGCAATGGATATCTGCGCGGATCAACTGTTACCTGAAAAGTACAGGAAAGACGATAATGTGGAGACATTTATTGAAGAATGTGAAACATTCTTTAATTTTGCAGGAATACTGAAGGCCTAACAAGAGACAATAGTCGTATGTTTGTTGGAGAGAGATCTGAAAGATCGATACAAAGCGGTAGATAAGACAATAGTAGGTTATAAAGACTGATTGAGAAAGGCATTCTCTCGAACTTCCTCACTATTCGAAGACCTGACTGAGGAATGCCAGTACAGGATGAAGGAAGATATACCGGAAGTATTTTTTGAGAAAGTAGAAAAGCTCGCAGTCAAGATCTTTTTGAAGCATGACTTGTCAAAAGAGGCTCTCACGGAAGCATTATTGTTACATTGTTGTGATGATGTGGACATAAAAAAGGAAGCGAGACTTAACAAAGTGAAAGGAATAGATGAAGTAAAAAAAAGATGAAGGCAGTACATGACATCAAAAGTGTGACAGAAGACGTGAATGTAGTAAGAGACCAGGGGATGCAAAACAGACCCCGGAGTTACAGAGAAGCAGTAACAGGAGACAGTAAATAAGGACAAAATCAGACAGGGGTAGGTAGAAATACTACAAAATACGCTCAAGGCTTAAAAGTGGTTGTTAAGAGAACTCACACATTTGTCAGAACATTTATTATATTCACAATTTTTATCATCTTTATGATGATCAACAGTAAGGCTTTCACTAGATTCCATCAATCAATTTTTCAATATCTCTCATTATAATCTGAACTAACTTGAGAAAAATATTTTATTTAAAAATATTTACTTGAAATTTTATTGGCTGAAATAAAATATTTTTATAGTTATTTTTAAACATTAATTTGATTTTAATTATTTAAAAATTTACAAAAATAAAATCTTTAAAATTATTTAAAAAGTACAATAATA
>MQRK01226535.1:0-10805 GCA_001938485.1 Girardia tigrina
TATATAAAAATTTTAATTTGTACATATTTAATATAACTTTCTTTCAAAAATTTTCCTAACATTTTTAATTCCTAACAATTGTTATCTGTAATTTCCTATAAAAAATAAAATTCAATTCTGCTTTAAGTACTTGTAATAAGGTTTTTTAATTCGCACATTTACAATTCTTGGCCCCCGATAATGAATTTAAATACCAAACTGGCCCTCGTAGCAAAAAGTTTGGACACCTCTGATATAGATTTTACTTTGCAATGTGTATATTCTGACGTTAAAATCAATCATTTTTTGAACAACTTGAAAAGAACGAAGGAATTCAAAACAAAATGTATTTTGTCGGTGTGTGATTGTTTTGCATTGGCCAAATGTGTTATTATGCTGAGTGTCCCCAGTATCAAACCTGGTACAGTTGAGAGAACACAAAGTTCTCTCAGATTTCCATTTGGTCAGGCATTTCAGTCAAATTGCATCGATGAGATTTCGGATTGTTTTGGATTTGATGGGAAGGCTGAAATTGAGTTGATTGCATTGAGTGTGAGAAGTTTCATCTCAATGATAAACTTTTGGTGTGCCGTTAGTTGTCATCTTTATCATGTGTCTCCGTTACCTTGTAAAGTACGGAACGATAGAGAAAACATATCGTTTTTTCAAATGGCAATTGATATCTGCCAATGGTTGGTTTTCGAGAAGGAGATTGATTACATTCAGTGCATTTTTCTTAATTTTAAGGAAAAGTGAAATAAAATTATTTTCATCCAATAATATTTTGGATAAATTTTATTTATTTTTGGCAAGCTACATATAGTGTACTTGCGTAGTGTATTTTGTGACCTGATGATGGGATTATTATTATCTCGAAACGCGTCGTCTTGTTTTTATCCTTAATATATATATATATATATATATATATATATATATATATATATAAACATACAAAATTTTCCCATCTTGATCCAAACCATCATCTATTCCTGAACATTGTCAATAATAAAACATAATGTAGATTGTTTTTTTAATTAATAAATTAATAATTATTTGGTGAATAATTTGCATATTGATTTGTCAGAAAACAGTAAAGATTTCCAATATTAATCGAAAACTCCTTTGAGTTTATGCTCTTGTGTATAAATTTGAGTGTAATGTGTGCAACGCCACATACATTGGAGAGACAGTCCGTCATCTGTGTAAACGAGTTCGTCAGCATGGACATTTAAGTGGTAGTAGTAATATTGCTAAACATAAAAAACATTGTAAAACTCCTGTTGAAATAAATAATTTTAAAGTTTTATGCATCAATTTTAAAAACTATTGGGAAAGAATCTCGTATGATGCATTAATAATTAAAGCGGTCAATCCAGCAATTAACGTCCAATCACGTGACTCATCAACTTTATTGAATGTTTTTGCGTGAAACAGTAATTACATAATTGATTACATAATCACCATTTTTACATATATAAGCTTAACAGCTACAATCAGAATCGCATGATGATGACGCATATTCCATCGAAATATATTGCTTTAATAAAAAATTGTATTCTGAAATAGCGCTTTCTAATTTCCAATATGTTTTTATTTTTTATAAAACTTTGTAGTACTTGTGGAAATATCCGTTTTTCTCGAAAGTTCGGTGCAGTATACGTCATTTTCAAAATAACATGTAATACAACACAAAATTAAAAAATAGTTAAAACGCCAACGTAATCATTACAAATGAACATTCATTTTTAAGATTAATTATTAAGATCTAGGACCAAGAGTACAGATAAGTGAGAAACATTAAACCAGTATCTTAAATTTATTTAGCAAATTAAATCGAGATTTTATAGACATATACCAAAGAACATATCGTCTCGTACAATTACAAGACATTCTTATTATAATGAAAAGAATTTTCTCAACTGAGAATTAAATAATTCGAAAAATTAAAAAAGATTTTTTATTTAATATAATTTAGTTTATTTTTTCTATTAAAAATGTTTACTGAATCTACATATTTCAAAATGTATTTTATATTTTGAAATATGAAATTTAAACTGTAAAATAATTCTTACATTTTTAAGAAAGTTTATCATAAAAACTAATTAATTTAAATTTACTATAAACCTTTTATTAAAAAATTATTTCTTGAAATATTAATCCGTTAATTGTCTATTTTAAAAATTTATTTAAACTTATTTAATAACTTTTATTAAAATATATCAATTTTTATGACTGCAAGCATATTTATTTGGCAAATAAAGTTTCAAATTTATTAATGTTGATTATGACGATTTGGTAATCTTTATCTCACTAATAATTTGAGATTTAAATAATTTGACAATCAAAATTTTGAGTTTAAAATTATACGAAAAACGATTATTAAATTTAAATAAATATTTTAAAATATAAAGTTTATAGAGTTTTATTTTAAAAAATATCAAAATTAAGCATTAAATACAAATTATTTTAAAATTATTTAAAGAAATAATATATTTAAAATTAAACGGTAAAAATTAAAATTGAAATTTTTCAAGGCAAATATAGTGTAATATTAAGAGCATTATTCTATTTTTTATTAGTATTCTAAAATAATTTTTTTAGGACAACCATTAACAAAACTCTCATAAATATGCATTGTTCTATATGAATAATTTCTTAAATTCCGATTATTCGATCAATATTTACACAATTTTTTAAAATTAAATATTTAATTAATTTAAAAATTTTCATTATTTCTAAACATTACAAATATCCATCATCCATTTGGGTAGGTGAGACAATTCCAAAATAATATCGAAAATAACATACACTAAACACGATTTGAATATATTCCTCACATTTATACTTTTAAAGGGAGGGTACGTTCAAAACAAATATATTTACAATGTTTATTTAATATTTATAATTTTAAAATATTTATTTACAAGCGTAGTAAAGTTTGTTTACAGAATGAAAATTGTTTTCAAGTTATTGTTAAATATTTTTTTTAATTATGAATTTAATGAAATATACTTTTTTGAGTTATTTAAAGTCATTTTAAATAAATAAAATTTAATTTAATTTACATAATAAAACACGTATTTTAAAAGTTTTAAAGCGTTTTATAATGTTTAAAGAAGGACACGAAAAATTTTATAATATGTGAGCGAAATGATTATCAAAATGGCAGAAGAAGCAGAAATGTTTATTTAAATTGAGTTTTATAAATCCACATTTTACTAATTTTATAATAATAAATTTTTTAAATTATTGTGACAAAAATATATATTTGATGAAAATTGATTATTTAACATTATTTAATATTGTTTTTAAAAATAAGTTTATAGAGCGAAAAGCAAGTTTTCAAAATAGGTTATACAAGAAATTTTAGCGTCTCTAATAATTTTAGTAATTTTAAATAAAAAATTTTAATATTTTAATTAAATAAATCGTAAAGATTTTGATATAAAACTGAATTTTATAGAAAAAAACTGACACGAAATCGCGGATAATCGATGGAAATCGAAATAGATTTTTAAAAAAAACATTAAAAAATAGAAATTTTTTTATCATTTGTTTTATTAGATTAGTTTATATATATATTCGTGGAATTTAGAAACCTTTTTTGAAGGCTTTTATTCAATTTATTTTCTCCAAACTTTTTGATTTATTAGTTTCAAATAATTTTATCCAATCAGCGCATTAATTTTTAATATATATATTTACTGCAGTCCCATTTATAAAAATATTTATGATTTATTATATTAAAAATGCTATTAACAATAAGCAAAATAAATAAAGAAAACATACTTTTTAAAGACACGCAATGTATTAAAATTGACAATACAAATGATAAAAAGAATGCTTTCGAAGAAAAAGTAAATACTCCTGAACAAATAATTCTTGAAGATTCGAAAATAATTGTAGACCTTCAATACGCAGGTAAAAGTAGATCAAAAAAAGGTTTTAATTTTAATAAAACATTCCACGAAATTTGCAATCAAGAACTTACCAAACAAAATTTTATGATTTCAGAAACACAAGATCAACCAAGGAATTCTCAAAAACGATCTTTCAATCAAATAAATTCGTTTAATATAGAAAATTTCAATAACAAAAATATCATCAATAATAAAAATAAAAAATCATTTAATATTAAAAAATTAAGAATAGATAATGGAAAACATTTAGAAGAAGATTGGGGAAATATAAAAGAACTGGATACGATGTTTACAAATAAAAATGAGAAAAAAGTGGAAATTGATATACAAGAGTTAGACCGAAGTAAATTACAACAAGGAATTAAAACAGAAAATCAGAAAAAAATAAATCAAATCGATAAAGAATTTCAAAATGAAAATACATTACAAAATAAAATTCAAAAACAAATGAAAAATGGAAAACAAAATTTAATGCAAATACAAGTGCAAACGGATGAACGGAAAGTTTTAAAAATACAAAATCAAAATAGATTAGATGAAGATTGGAAAAAAATAAAAGAACTAGAAAGACAAATGGGATATGACAATGATATTTCAAAAATGAACTTTTGGAAAAAGTAAAAAAGAAGTAGAAATTCAAGATAAAAGTGAAAAGCAATTTAAAAATTATAAAAAATATAATTTACATTTATATCTAGAAATATAAAACTTTTTATTATAAATATAAAACTTTTTATTGGAAATATAAAACTATACAATAGAAATATAAAATTTATTATCAATAATTCAAAATGATTAATTAGGAATATAGAACTTATTATCGTAATTCTAATAAATTTTATTTTTAGACGCCTATGTTAAATAATAAAAATTCAAGAAGACAGAAAACAACTTTATTGCCAACGCTCTTAAAAATTATTCGCGTACAAGTTGATGCTGGCTATAATATTAAGCAAATTTCAAAGACAAATAATATTTCAATATCCTTTGCAAAGTCTTCGTCAAAAGAAAATTTCTGTGGGTCTTTTAGATTCCGAAATATTGATAAAAAAGGGCAGAAAAGCCGATTCTAAAGTGGAACTGGACACATACGTTCGTCAGATAGTGGAGTCGGATAATACTTTAACACAATCTGACATATGTAGAATACTTGAAGAAAGATATGGCATAAAAAATAGTCAATCGTATATTTCTGCGTTTTTGAAAACAATTAAGATTACACGAAAAAGGTTGAACCTAGTACCAATTGAAAGAAACTCGGAGAAAGTCATTAAATTGAGAAAAAAAATATTACAGCGAAGTACTAAATATTCCTGTTGAGAAAATGGTTTTTTTACGAGACTGGATTTAACTGCCATACTACTTAAAGTTATGGCCATTTTCCTCTAAATGTAAAGGCCTACTCTCAAGTAAATGTAAATCAGAATCTAATGTGCGCAATTGATGTAAATGGAGTTGTATCCTATGAAGTATTGGCTGGATTCTATAGTGGAGAAAAATTTAAATCCTTTATTGAGAATAAACTTGTGGCGTATTTTGAAATCACAGAGAGATTATTATAGGTTCCATCATAAAGAAGATGGTCTGAGTATGCTTCGCAAAAATATGATTTGTTTCAAATTTCCTTCGCCTTATTCACCTCAGCTAAATCATATAGAAGAATTTTTGTCTTCTATAAAAGCCAATTTTAAATCTGCCAAGCCATCACCAAGGACATCAAACGATTTAAAGAATTTGATAATACAAGTTTTTAATGAAAGAAGCGGATCACTTTATCCATTTTATGACTGAATGCAAACTTTTATTCTCTTGGGTATCTCATCAAATCTATGTATTTAATAAATTAGCTAAGTATTTATTTGTTGTATAACATAGTATAGTATATTATTTATCTCTGTTCATAATACATTTGTATAATTTGCATTTAGTTTTGCTTTTTTAAATATTTATTATAAATTTCTATTGTATAGTTTTATATTTTCAATAAAAAGTTTTATATTTATAATAAAAAGTTTTATATTTCAAGACATCTGTAATAAACAAAATTACATTAAATAAAGATTTAAAAAGACAAAACTAACAAATAATAGAATATCGTATTTCCTGAAACAAACAGAGCGCATTTTTTTAAAATGTCAAATTTTTATGTTAATTTTTTTTATCGTTTTTATTTTGAATTGAGATCAAACGTCTTTCTAAAAAATGGGGATTTACCTACAAATGAAGACGCAGATATAGATATTGATGAATGCGGTAAAATTGCAGAAACTTAATCGAAGGAGCCGTTTATTCAAGGAAATACAGTAGTTAAATGAAAAAAATATATTAATGATTGTGAAAAATATTTTAATTTTTGATGTATTTGAATGTGTATGCTGATTTGAAATTGTCTCTCCTACCCAAGTGGATGATTAATATTTTAATTCTTATTCTGAAAAAAATTGAAGTAAATTAAGACTAAATGTTTAAATGTATTTTTAATTTGATTTAAAATCATTTTAAAATTTTAAATGATTTGATTAATTTTATTTTAAATATTCAACGAATAAAACAAATTAATATTTTTAAATATGTATTTTTTTTAATTTTATTTATGTTGGGTTATTAAAACTTTAAATAAACATATTCACTTTTTAAAACACAAATCTTTAATCTGACTCCAATTAATCAGTAGGGACTTCCAACATAAATATATAAATAATAAACACAAATTCTTTTATGAAACTTTAAAACTTTAAATTTTTAATAACACAAAATAGCACACTGCTTTATATTGTTCAAATCAACAGTATCAATAAATGTATTCACAAAACGTATAATCGATGCGAGTTTGTCAGATCACAGTTTATTAATATCGAAACTATAAATCTTCTAAAACGAACAATAATTGTTAATACAAATTCAAAATTAGCATTTTTCTCCTATACAGGATACTATTTTCAATTGTTGATTTTGAAAATAAACAAAACGAACAAATTATTTTAAAGCAATTTTTTAAAAAAACGATTCTCCATAAAAACGATTTTTTGTTTTTTAAAGCAAAGTTGCGTACGATTAATCTTCAATGTATTCACCATTAGCATCTGTGGTCTTTTGCTATCTTTGTGGCAACAAATAGATGAATGCCTTTGGTGAAAAAGTCTTCATCTTTCGAATCACTGACGTCATATATGCATATCTTGACTTCATCGCAAGTTTTGAAATGTTGTCCAGCGAGACAATGTTGGAGAGACCGAAATATATGATAAATCTGTTGAAACCAAGTCCGGTGAATGGGGTGGATGCGGTAGAACCTCCCACCCAAGCACTAAAATCATATTTTTCATCGCCAACGCAACATGTGGTCTTACGCTATCATGCAACAGTATGACCTTGCATCCACTATGACCCACATATTTCCTTAACTCACTGAATTTTTCATTCAGCTTAGATAGCTGATCACAATAACGTTGTGCGGTAAAAGTTTGACAGGGATCCAACAGTTGATAATAAAGAATGCCCTTCATATCCCACCACATACATAAAAAAACCTTCTTATCATGAATATTGCGTTTTGGGGTGGAGGTTGATGGAGTTCCGGGGTCTACCCATTGACTCTTTTGTATTTAGTTATTCATGATACACCCATTTCTCGTCCCCATTGACGATTCTCCATAAAAACTATTTTCTTCGGTGGTGGGTGAGGTGAGTTATGGCGATATTCATCCTCTCGTCCTTGTTTTGGGAAGAGAAAGAATTTAGGACCTATGTCGTTGCTTTTTGAACCTTTCAAAGAGCTTTCAGACGCCATAGAACTGTCGACTAGTTAACGTTGACGCACATGACGAGTTCACGGGTTGACTGTCCACCATCCACTTTTAAGAGAAGGAAAAGCTCTTCCTCTTCCATTTCTTTTGGTCTACCACTTCGTGGCTGGTCCTACAGGTTGAATTCGCCCTTCTTGAACTTGCCATATCATTCTTTGATCGTTGTAAGGCCAAATAAATCTGTACCTATGCTTGGTAAATTTCGTCCTTAGCTTGCGACGCCTTTTTTCCAAGATTAAACATTAAATAACCTGCCGGGGAGTATGTGATCTTTATTAGTGTCCATTCCAGAATAATAAAAAAAATAAACATGTGAATTTTGGGGACAATTAAAGAAGTATATCCCTTTTTATCAAAGGTCGGAAACTAATGCATCGACCTAATAATTTGAAGAATAAAACACTAAATTATATAAATTAAAATAAATATCAACATTGAAATTATTTTTATTTAATAAATAATTAATATTATTTATTTGCTTAAGAAGAATCAATAAAAGAGTACCCTTCTTGAATACAAAAATTAATATTGTTTCGTTACATAATTTCCAAAATAAATCATTATATGGGTTCATATGTAAAGGTTGATAGATTTTATTTTTAAGACTAATATTGGAAGGTCTTGACGTCCATGAGGAAATGATCATGTTGGAAAAACTTGAAAAATGGAAATTTATTCGATTCGGAAAATTACAATTTTTTATTTTTGAAAAAATAAGTTCTGTTCATCAAATCGTTTACTATTGCTTCATTACCTTGAGTATAAAAAGACATTTTTAAATGTCGTATGTCTTCTACAACACACGAAACCACGGACAAATAGTAAATCTTTTGATGATGAGTTTCACATAAATTCAAATTCCAACTTTTCTTCAAAGATAATGATGACGAAAAAGAACCTTCATTAAGTTCATTTTTATCTGTTATTATGAAAGACAAAAATATTTTATCAAATTTTATGATATTGATATGGGTCGACTGTCTTGGAGTCGTCTCGAATGAATGGACGTTAGTTCCAATATAATCTGATCCTAAGAAGTGATCATAAAATAAAACTTTGTGATCCTCAAGTTTAAACCAGCAGACATTCGTTATTATTTTTTCGTCTTTCTGAGTAAAATTATGGTATCTTAAAACATTGAATTCTTTTCTGTCCAAAGGACAACAACATCTCGAGCTTCTTATCACCAACATAGTCAAACAGTGACAGTGGAAAACATGTTTTGGGCAACAAATTGGAAACGCAACGTTTGTTAGATCATCAAAAGGTTCTAAACAAATAGCACATAAATTGTTACTTTCATCTGAAATTTGGTTATTTAAAGAATTTTCTGAATCTATCATTTTAAGCTTTGAATAAAATATTTATATTATTGTCTTTTTATTTATAATAATCGTTATATTACATCAGCAAAATTATTACAATTTAAGGAAATCAAAGAAGTTCAGAGAAAAAAATTAGAAAACACTTAATATTAAAAATGTTAGAACGATTGAAGGGTTCTTTGGAGAGGATGTTACCATCATAAATTCAAGGTGTACTGTTCAGTTTAATAAACTTTTTTATTTTCAAACTTAGATCTCATAAATTACCTATCTGAAATCCTAACAGTAAAAAATGAAAAAAATATTTTGAATTGGTGTTTAATAATAATAAATGTTTTTAATAATAAAGATTTTCCGTAATATAAAACAAAAATAAGGAATTAAATATTAAAATCTTAAAAATTTTAATTTTTAAAATGAAGAACAAAGCACTAAATTATTAAAACCCATTTAAAAATTAAGAAATTATCATAAATAAGGTGCTGATCTCCGGATCGGGCTGCGAAGATGTGCTTCCCTTGGGGTTTGGTGGTGTTCTGTCGGCTTTCAAAAAGTATTCACACACCGCCATTACCATCTCATCGTATCTTGGTGCCTCATTGAAGAATAGCTCCTTGTTTAGTGAGGTGTTTGAGACGAAGAGCATTTGGGCGGGCGAGGTCCCAGACCTGTTATGTGGAATGTTTCTCCAGCCTAGCAAGATGAATGGTAACTGCTTTGCGCAATCGTATTTTTGCTCTAGCGTTCGGAATGAGTTCTTCAGGCTGAAGTGGAACCGTTCTATCTTTTACGAATTGATCGAACATTTGTATATATTTAATTTTTTTGTTGTTAAAAGTATAGTAAAAAAAATCTTTATATATATATATATATATATATATTTATTTATAAAATTATTTTGATTAAATTATTTTTTTGTAATTAAAAAGGAAAAAAATTAAATTGTAAAAAAATCGTTCGATTCTGGAAAAAAATCCAGTTTAATTGTAATATTTTATTTTGACATTGAAAAATAATATTTTTGATAATTTTAAAACTCAAAAAATGACCTTGAGTTTTGTTTTGTTGTGTTGAATGACTTGTAAATACGACAGAGTTTTTTATTATTGATGAAAATAAATTCGATACGTGACGTTATCGTTTTCAATTGATTAAAAAGTGAATTTCTTTTCTGGATACTGAATTGTGCTAATCGCGATGTTAAAAAATACAGCAAATATTAAAATTATAAATACATTGAATGATACGATTTTAGATGCGCTGATTCTTCTCGTTGATATTATAAAACACGATTAGATTTTAAATCGAAATTTGAATAGAAATAATTAAATAAACGGTGCAGTATTTCTGTGTGATCGGCGAACAGAGAATTATTCCAATAAGATTGGTGTTTACAAAGCGAAATGTGAATCAATCAATTCAAAAATCAATACTGAAATGGTTAAAGTATTCTGTGAAAGATTCGAAAGATTTAATGACAAATCGAATTCGATAAACGTTAATTTTCAAATGCTTCATCCATTCAAACCTTCATCGACTAAATGCACGAAAAACATCCGATATAATGCAATCGATTGTCGGGCCGGATTACTAGCTTCGATCGCCCGCAACGATGTGAATTTCTGCTGTGTCTCCTCGTACGAGAGAGCGAGTATTGAATCGGTCGACTTGAGGGACGGGCTCGTGAGTGTCGATCCGATTTTCTCAATCAAATTCCGGTTGAGTATCGCCTGGATCAAGTTCAGTTGCGGTGGATCGATTCTGCTGATCGTCTT
>MQRK01226537.1:0-12164 GCA_001938485.1 Girardia tigrina
AGTTCAAAACAAAAGCACCAAATAGTAGGTGTAAACCAATATTGGGCGCCTTTTCAATTTTTTTTCCACCTACTATTAAAATAGTAGGTGTCCTACTATTTCATGTTATCCGTTAATGACTATTTTTACATAGACTAATGTAAGTACAGTATTATCAAATAAGCAGCATATTTGCATTTCATTTCTATTGAAGTTGGAATAAATTGCTGCGGAATTCACTCCAAATTCATTAACAGAGTTCTTTGGGCCGCTGTCAGGTTGACACACGCGTATATCCAGCAAATAATGTACACGATTATTGTTTATCGGTATTTTTATTAACTAGTTCTGGTACTTGTTAGAAATAGATTTTTATTATGGGCAGGCTTGGGAGATGCGTGAACAATACAATGTTCAGTATAATTTATATATATATATATATATATATATATATATATATATATATATATATATATATTTAGTTCTGTGAACGCTAATGTGATACTTTTGAAAAATAATTATAATAAAATAAATAACTTTTTATGAAATTGATTTTTGAATGTTTCGGAATTTCGTAATCCATCATCATAAATAATTATTTGTAGCTTTTAATGTTTGTTTTATGAAACGTTAGTTATGATTTTTATATGATATTAGGTATGATATTTATATTCTAATAAATTAACCCTTTCATGTCTGAATAAAGAATTAAATTGGCACCCTTAAATCACTTTTGCAACTTTGAAATGATAAAAACAAAATGGCGTTTGATAAAACATGTGTAAGAATAATTTGTATATTCGTCTATTGATCAGAAATAAAAATATTATTTGTATTTTGCCATAGATGCCTCTATAAAATATTAAAATGAAACATAATTCCGTATGACATCAATAGCCAGGAAAGGGTTAATGGATAATAATGGTTAAATGTTTTTATAATTTAATTAAAGATTTTAGGATTGTAAACGGAATTACTTTGACCATTTCTAATTTGATTATTTTGTTGTAGTGTCTTATTGATTTAATTAATTATTATTGTTCACGCGTTTACTAACGCCACTCATAAGAAAAGATTTATTTCTAAAAATTGCAGACCTCATAAACCGAAAAAAAAATATTTTTTGAACAATGCTTTATGCAAATAAATGTTCTTTAGAAATCGATTAACTAATTCGCAATTTTAAATAATTTAATCGATTCGGAGTATATATTTTTGGTCTACAACTTGATTGTGGCGACTAAATATCCGGCCAGTTAACTAGAGTTTTTTTTAAAGTGTTTTGGTACGGTACAACTGCGGGATTACATTAGAATCTCGAACTATTAGGTATGACTAGAAACTTTTTGATTGAATAATTCGGTGTCCATTGCTGATTGAGATAGGCTGACCTTTGATGTGTCTTCTCACAGCTTACAAACACCAAAAAGTCATTTTACCGCTAAAAAAATTCGGAAAGTGAAGTCCAGAAAATCAATAAAATTATTTTAGAAATTCCTATTGATAAAGGTATGGAATGTGCAGAAACGCTCCGCAAAGACAAACGAGCGATGTTACCGCTGGCGCTATCAGGTGATGCAGCAATCGTCTTCAGGGGATTGGAAGAAGTAATACGAGCGGACTTCTATCAAAGTGCAGTGGCGCATCGTGAAGCGCTTGCGCCGACCCCGAGACTGTCGTGGGCCAGTTTTTCTTCCCTACGACTGGAGCCTGACGAGAGCGTGGACTTCTTCATGGCCGACTTAAAGCGGCTGTCAGAGTAATTTGCGGCAGCGAAGGCGGAGGAGAAGCGTCTAAACTGGACTGCAGTGACGGTAACAATTGAATGCAGTGGAAAGCGAATCGTATACCAAGTTCTTGTGGTGCCAGAAGTTATCGGGTCAAAAGCCGATATGCTTCTCGGCATGCATGCCATCAGTCAATTCTGAGGAGTGTGGGTGCCCGGTCGCGGCGGCACCCCAAGATTTGGACGCGTTGAGCACCAAGCGGCAGTCGGTATGTCTGATCAACCGGCAAGTGTGCGGGTCGAGGATGCTGATTTTACTGTCAGTTTCGAAGGCCGCTGCTGAACGATGGAAGTGGAAAAGCGATCGGGCACCGCCAAAAATGATACTAAAACCCGCTTCATATGCATCAGCAAAGCATCGAATAATTCACTTTCGAAATCGACAGAACGTTACATCAGGTCAGGAAAGGAAGGCAGGCAGAAATTAAATTCTAAGAATATTTCGGATCCTTGTGTATACAATAACAGTATTTCTAATTGTATTTATAGCAGTGATTATTATAATTATATTAATTATTTTTGATAGTGACAATTATTGAGGAATTTACATGCCTACCTCCTTTATATTGTTTAATATTAATATATTTAAATATTTGCTTTAAATTAACAAATACATTTTTGAAATTGCTGTCTTTTTTCGTGTTAATGAACAATTTAAACATTCATAAACTATAATTAGAGAGGAATACAAAAATGTATTTATTACGAAAAGATTCCGAAAATTCATAAATAAAAGTAGCACAAATTTGAATAAAATTTCTTTTTTGAATAAAAAAGAATAATTTGGTGGCGATAGAAAATTTGATCAGGTGCAAAATGACAAGTTAATCCCCCAGATTGTAATTTCTAAATTGATTCATGCATTGTCATGGACATTAGACGCAAGGGTTTCAGTTCCATGGGACCACGGGAAGTACGTGAAAAATTATTTAACAAATTTGCGGTGCATACATACAAAAATATGAGGCAAAATAATTATAATAATAATTATAATTAAAAATAATTGTAATTGTTCTAATCAAATAATGAAGATGCACTAAAAAAGAACCAAAAATATTTCGCTAAAAATAGATTTTAAAAATTCAAAGTGAATACTAAAATCAAATGAAATATTTAAATAAGAAACGAGTTGAAATATTTAAATAAGAAACGATAATTATAAGAACAAATAAAAAGTAAAGAAAACAAACTAACATTGGCAAACATATTGTGAAACCAGCATTCTCTTGGCGTCTCTGGTGGATATTGCGTTGCCATTTGAGTCCTCTCCAGAATAAAAACGGCTGCTTGAACAATCGAATTGTATTTCAACTTTAGAATGACTTCTTTTTTCTTGTTATTATTGGTGATATTGTTAGTGTTAGTGACGATATTGTCGTAACAGTCGATCTTTTCGATTTCCATTTGCATCTGACTGGCTTTCTTATTGAGCTCTTCGTGACACTGGGCAAGTGCGGAGACCCACAACTCGTCCCAGAGAACGGTGATACGCCTGAGTTCCTTGATGAACAGACCAGTTTCGTCCACAACCGCCCGATGGTTGTCCAACATCAATACTTGTCTGATCTCATGATAAGGAGATCGTGGATTATCAGCCTCATTGATGGCACCAACCAGAGATGGATAGATGATCAAATTGGTCCAGTTGCGACTTGGGACTAGAGCTAGTCGCTGTAGCAGCTCCACCATGCACGTTCGTACCGACTGATCTGAATGTTTTAACCGAGCAAACAATTGTGGAATCACGTTTGTCCAAGCACCTGGAGGACTCGATTTGATTTTCGCAATTATGGTATTTCTTAGGCATCGACTCCGCTTGCCTAATAAAGAGAGAATACGAAGATTTGCAGTCGTTCTATTTCGATCAATAGAATTGTTTGATGACAAGGAAGAAGAAGAAGCATCTTTTAGAAACGAGAAATACGCATCCGCCGCGGAGACATGCAGTGAAAAATGGCTTTGAATCAATTCACACCAAAGCGTGATTGATTTATCCGCAATTTCATCGGTTATTTCGGGATCCAGAGCGAGAATAGACGAGCGCAATTCCGAAAGATATTCGTCATCTTCATAGCATGCACCGAACCAATCGGACTCTGAAATCATTTTCGATGGAGTGAAATTGGATTTGAATAATAGTTCGATATTTGATGCTGTTTCTATTGAAAGATTGTTACTGTTTTCAGTGATTTGAGGAGTTGATAATAATCGATCGGATATTGATGATATTGAGTTCATACCGGATTCATCAAGAGCACGGGATCGAGATAAACACCAGTGGGCCAGCGCAATGAAACTCTTGTTATCATCATTGTCTTGGTTCCGTGATTTACTGGCGAGGATCAACAATTGAGTGCAAATATCGGTCAGAGATGATTGACAGAGGCGGGATTGCGAGCGGTGTTGTGGAGAGACAAGCGGTAGTCCATTTATCCATGGTACTTCGGCTAGATCAATAAGAAACTGGAGATTGGTGGAGATATTTGGCTGATTTATTTGAGACTCAGAGTCACTATTAGAGTCTTGAGACAGCCACCAGAAGAGACTCAGGAGAGATTTGGTGTTCAATCGACACTTACTTGATTGGACATTTGAATCACTTGTCTCGAACAACAGATTCTCTTTTAAACTATTCGTCAGTAATTGAAGTGAATCTAATTTCCTGTTTTGTTGCCAAAGTAACTTAACCAATTCACGTTCCAGTTGCATTTGAATAATTGGAGATTGAGAATGAGAAAGAGGACTAAAATCCAATGAAGACTTATCTATCGATTGATTGAGGAATTGTTTCAATGATTGATCGATCAAATTGTGACATTTCGAGAAATTCGAGTGTTTCCGGTGCCATTTTATAAGAAATTTTTGATTTGAGAAGTCTTTCTCCGTCAGGATTAGGTTTGAGAATCCGATAATCGCAACAGGAACGGTACAAATAGTTGAAGAGAATCGAGTCAATAACTGAGGCGCTTGAGCATTACCATTGACCAGTTTTAATCGCTCATTAATTGATATCAAATCCGGGTTCGTGAGAGATGATGGGAAATCTGAAATTGATTGAATTGATGCGATATTTTTCATAAGAGATTCGATGGAAGCAGGGATCGATGACGATTTATTTTGTTCCAAGGCAGCAAGAAAGAGATTATCCTCACAGTGATCGATCATTGACCGATATTTCCATGTTAAATCAGGTTTTTGTTTATTGAGATAATCGATCATTTCAGGCTTATTGTCATCATCTTTGTTCCAGGTAGATAACTTGGTGAGACAAATTAAACGATTCCAATTAATTGTGGATTTTTGAGCCTCGATCATTTGCGAGTTTGATTTCCATTGATCAAGTTGTAATTTCCAGCTGGTAAGTTGATCCGTGTTTGAGAGGATTTTGTGACAATCGGCGATTTCCTCCATACAAAGAATAAATGAGCTGTGACTGGTGGATTTGCGGGTTAAAAGTCTCATCTCTGGTGTTGGATTATTAGCAGTGTTTGAGGAGCTTGTGCCCACGTTACTGGCGACGGCGGTGGCATGTTTCATTCGATCTGGGTCATGATGAGTGCGAATATAAGACTCGAATTTCTCAACCGCCTGCTCGAGACGACCATCAGTTTTATCTGCGAGCGCGTCGATCCACTCGAATCTCTGTCCGAATCGGTCGAGAGATAATCGATACAGTCCGATAAGAGAGTCAGATGAGCCGAGTTTGCTGTATGCCATAGCGAGAAGAACAATGCAATCCTCTAGTTCAGGAGGTAGGAGAGAGCGAGCGGCCGGGCCAGGTGCGTTATCTAGATGGAAATGGAGTAGTTGGAGCGCATGCCACACTACACAACTCCATTGGCCGGAGTATTGCGCAAGTGCTATCATTAACAATCGCATTTTCAAGAACCATTCAACACAAACCTGGCGATTAGCGACGAAAAATGTCTCAGTAGATTTATTGACGGGCGGCAAACCGATACAACAGCCTTCGTACGAGTTATAGAACAATTTCTCCAACAAATCAATAAAAACAATCATCAAATTGACTGACAGACTCTGATTCCATGCCGATTTTGATGAGAAAACCGATACGAGCTTCCGGAATCTTCGATCCGTTATTCCTTTAGAGCTATGTCCATTTGTGAGGATCGAACGAACCATGTTTTCAATCGTCAAGAGCGTCGATCGGGAATCAGAAATTGGATCGAACCGTAGTTTTTGTCGTATACAGTCCCAACAGGCGCTCATGATCACTCGATAGACGGAGCACAATTGATTGTCGTCAGTGCTGGCGTTGCTGTCGTCATCGGTCATTGATTTACAGAGCAAATTATTGACTCGGATAAACTCGCCACTCGAAAAACTCGTCTCGTCCACCGATTCGATTATCCAATTGAAAATCGATTTACTAAAATCCAGCGGGAATTTAAACGATCTACCGGATTTCATAATTGATTGCATTGATTTAATTTGTTCAGTGAATATATCGTTTGAATGGCACTGCGAGAAAGAGGCGAGTTGGAAATAGAGTTTGAGAGATAATTGTCGAATGGCGTGAGAGTGGTGTAATGAAAATCGAATTGATTGTTGAAGGAGACTCGAGTAGATGGGCGGCGGCTGCTGAGTACTGCTTGCATTAATATTACTCAAGAGGCCGATAATCAGCTCGATACTGTCTTGGACAATGGATTCCGGCGATAATTCGTGATGGTCGATCATGGTGGCCAAACTATCGATTATTACGAGAATCAAATCACGATTGGTAGGACGATTGAAACCGATTTGTTGCTGAAATATTGCAAATGCTCTTTGTTTAATTGATAGATCGATTTTGGAGATTTTGAAGATTAAACAGAGAAATCGAATGAAATCCGATTGTAAATCGAGGCCACTGGATTCGATTGGCGGTACTGGTTGTATTATTCGAGAGACATTGTCCATGATGAAGCTCGAGATAGATGGATATTTCTCAATCAATCTTTGATCAGTGAACAGAAGATACCGTGCGAACAAAACCGGCACTGGAGGTACGAGACTGACATTGTTGTGGTGGAGAACACGGATGAGATTTATGTTAAATTTGATCACCAATTCGGCTTGTCCAGGTTCGTATGATTTTGATTTGAACGCGTTACTTTGGACGAGACGGACCAGATTAGCAGGAGGTGAAACCGGTCCCAATGTATCAATAAGAGTATTGATCGCGAGCTCAAGATCCGACAGGAGTATTTGATAGAGCGTTGTGACGAATGGAGAGCGAGAAACAATTTCGATTAATCTCAAGTACTTTTCCAATAATCTATTATCGATGGAGGAGCGATAAAACAAGCAGGAATGGATCCAATTGATTGGTGAGAGGATCTGAACGATCATCGATGGATCGAGTGTGATTTTCGAGAAGGAAATTGTGATTAAATCGATACACGAGAAAATCAATTGCCGGTTGTAGTAATTCATGGCGTTGTTCATGTTATTGGTAACTGTGGAAGTAGCGCTATTCGATGCGTTATTACTCGAGTTGTTATGGTTGCTGTTATTGGAATTCGTGTTGCTACTATCCGCCAGAAACGAGTGATGAGCCACTGATGTCGGATGAGTAATCGGGATAGAAATCGCAAGGACATATTGCAGAACAATTTGGTAAACCGATCCATGCGACTCGTTCGGATTTAAGATCGATAATAAATGGAGAATAATTGTATTCGATTGCAGTAGAAGAGAATCAAAATCGATTTGTTTGTTGCAATTTATTAACCCGTTGGTGAGTTTATCGATTACCGCAATGATGAACGTGTTTGAGAGGATATTCGAAATGAGTTCCGATTGATCATGACTACGATCATTAACGAGAGACACAAAATCGACAGAAGAAATATCAGAGATGCGACTGATTCCGGCGGTTACACAAGACAGAGCAAAACAGAAGTGCTTGATTTTCAGTTTCAATTCATCAATTTGTTGGCGATCTTTATCGATCCGATGAAGCCGAGACAAAGATTGGCAATGAGAAAAAATATCTTTTTGTAGATTGGAGACTGTCTTCCTGAGATTGGCAGGATTACTGAGCCAACAAGATTGGAGATCGGCCGATCTGGCGCATAGTTCCGCTCTTAGTCCGGAATCATCTGTGTCCGTAGAAATGCACCAACCGATCATTATATCGATAACATTATGAAATCTTTCGGAAACGGCAACCGGACAGTGAGTATTGATCAATTGGAGAACGATTAGAGATAAATTGAGACATTTAGGAAAACAAAGATTCTCGAAAAAATACTCAAAATTTTGTAATAGAGACTCGGGGTTGGATTGGAGATAAGAAATCACGAAGTCCGGTACCGATTGAAACATTGATCGAATCATTTTGAGGATTTGGAGAGAATACTGCTCGATTTGTAGATTGGTCATTTTGTCGAAAATACGACACCAAAACTCGATAACGGGGGAGTCTCCGCGGCGGATGTTGAATTGAAGAAGCGACAAGATCAGTTGTGCAGTGAGATCGATAAACTGGTCGGAACTCGACGAGTCACAGAGAGAAAGTTCAAGAATGTTGATCATTTGATCGTAGAATTTACCCCCAGCTGGTTCTGGGGTGTTGTTGAGAGCCCCCAGCATTTCTTTGACAATCGATATTCTTTCGGAGTCACTATCAGATTGAGCGAGTTGACGAATAAGCGGAACCCATTGGTTAAATGGTTCTGATGAGACTCGGCGCATTTTTTTCAGTAATTCCTGACGGCGACGTTTTAGGTCATTGTCGTATTCCGTGATTACTTTCGTTTTAATTAGTTTAACTGGTTTGATCTCTTCGATTTCCCGTTCCAATTGGTGTGGATGTGGATGTCGATTGATAATATCGTATCCGTTACTGTCGATTTTGCGAAAATTGCTGGAGTCGGTAGAGAGATAGATTTTGTTTTGTTCGTCGAGTAATGATGGATCCAAAATGTCTTTTTGGATGCACATTTGCAAATAATTCTATACAATTATAGTTTTATTCTTATTTAATATAATGAGTATAATATAATAATAATTCGTAAACTGAGTCATGTATCTTCAAAACCATTTTCCGAAATGTTTTCTTGATTAAGATCTAAGTAAAACCTAAGTAAAACCTAAGTAACTTTGCAATCCTTTGTGATTGGGTTGGTCGGAAAGTAATTTCGTTTTTTCCTGAGAGAGGATTTAATTGTATTTTTTTGATTCTAACTTCACACTTAAGCCGCATTTTTTAAGTAATATAGCAAGGCTTGTCTGTGAAAATGTTCAATTGATTTTATGCAGTAGTTTGTGGTTGGTGCCTTTTAAGTATGGAGAGCAATAAACAGCACTTTCGTCATATTTTACTTTTTGACTATAGAAAAGGTAAAAATGCTGTCCGAGTCAGAAAGAAATTAGTCGATGTGTATGGAGAAGATGTGTTGACAATACACCAGTGCCAGAACTGGTTTCCAAAATTTCGATGTCGAAGATGCACCACGTTCTGGAAGGTCGATTGAAGCTGATAAAGACACGATAAAGGCAATAGTTGATGCAAACCGGCGAATAACACGTGAGATAACTTAAATTTATCGAATTCAACTGTTTTTGGCAACATTAAGGAAGCATGAGATATCTGAGATTCGCTCCTCAAACGTCATGTCAAACGCAAGAGATCATGGAGCAGAAAAGATGAACCAGCTCAAAGCATTTCGAAATATAATATCCATATAAAAAGGTGATGTTGTCTGGTTGGATTTTAATGGAGTCGTTTTTTTAGATATTACCGAATAACACAATAATTAATTCAGTCTACTGTCATCAACCGGACAAACTGAATGATGCACTTCAACAGAAAAGATGTAGTGTACCATATTCTCCAGATTTGGAGCCTTCGGATTATTATTTGTTCCAGTCACTCCAAACTTTTATGGACGGTAAAAAGTCTACCTCTGAAGATGTAAAAAATCATATGGATCAGTTTTTTGTCAGCAAAAATCAAAAATTTTATGAGCGTGGGATCATGCTACTGCCAGAAAGATGGCAAAAATGTGTTGGATCAGAATGGCCGATATACAATTTAATAAATTATTTTTTCATTATACGAAGATCCTCTTTCATTTTCACCTAAAAAAACGAACTTACTTTCCATACAACCCAATAATAAAACATGAGAGTATTCCTGAATCGAATAATTTGGAAAAATGATCACGAGTTAAAGATAAAAAAATTTCACTTGGTCTCAAAGAACACGCCATTATAAAAAATAAATTGTGCTTAAAACATTTACGATGAAATGTATTTAAAACCATCAAAAAATTACGTTAAATTGATTGTGAATTTATTTAACTGTTGGAAAAGGAAAGCTTCTGTTTGTTTTTGGTCTTTCTTGAAATGTCCTGTTTACTTATTGGCTGAATGAATAAAATATTTCTTAGAACTTTAATAATACTTTGATCTAGAACGATCTAATTCTCCAAAGTATTTCTGAATGGAATCCAATATAGTGTCTGTGTTTTTTAACATATAATTTTTCACCTTACTCAATATTAACATTTTAATAAAGGTTGTTTTGCAAATTTCTCAAAAATTTCAATTAGTTTGGAAACACCATGTACTTCCGAGAAATATTGGTGTTTCTATAAATTGAACTTGGGCAGACCAAGACAGGAGTTACAGAGACAGAGTTGTGGTAAAGCTGGGTTGTGATTGGTTAAATATTTGTCACCTATCAAATACCTGTGTTGTTACAGCAGCTCGACAATCATTTCATCATTATTATAATGGACAGAACAAGTAAACTTTTTACTGAAAATAAGAGCCCAAATTGTTCTCGTCATGGGGAAGGACTGTCCCTGACAGCCATCGTTGCAAGAATGGAAGTGACATTCTCCTGTGTGTCGATTTTCATGTTCCCACCTCTACTATTCGTGTCTCATTGGATTTCCGTGTGATTTGCCTTTGTGTTTAGCAATAATAGATCATGTTTTTCAAAAAAAAGATAAATGTTTCTAAACTTTTGGCCAACATGGTAAATTAATAGAAATTAGTTTTGTTCATAAATTATTTGACAAAGCCACAATAAAATAAAGCCTCTTTTTCATTACAAAATCATATCTTTGTGAGTTTATCTAAGGAACTAGAATGAATAAATTAATGACGAAACAAATCCCTAGACTGTCTCGAAGTCGCTAAGAAATGCATAAGAACGTACTTGTCGGATTTAATTACTTTATTGGATAATTAAGGCTCTTTCACACAAAACTTACTTGATGGTATTCCTCACTATCGTCACTATTCCTCCCTTCGTTACTTAATAATGTGAGAAAAAAGCATCTCAGTTCAATAAGTAAATGAATGAATATATAATCACAAATCATTGAAAACAAATAGAGCGATAAAAAATAAAAAATCATAAAAATTTGAAAAGATCAATCGTTACTCTATCAATGCCAACAAGAGAAGCGCCGTGATGGAGCAGTTTTTTGACCGTGTCACGCATGTACGCTTGCAAAGCCAGAAATATCGGTGTTTCTTTGGCCTACAAGTTAATGATTCAATCAAAGAGACGCGGTCATTATAATTAGAATACTTCTGTCTCAACATTGACCTCGGCCCCGCCGAGCACCAACAAATTCACGGTTGTTACATGTCCTTGTTGAGAAGCAAAATGAATCGGCTTCCATCCTCCCTTAAAAAGTACTTGTCAACTGATGGTTCCCAACAAAATAATTGAATTATTGAGCCCAGTTCCGTTTGGTTAAATAGCATTTTTACTTAGAATCGATACTACAACCCCATAACTCTTTTAACATTTCTTTGTTCAATTCTGTAAGAACTTCTATTAAAATAGTTAACGGTCATTTATCGCGATTGTCAGAACTGTCGCTATGTTTTGCCGGTAAATTTGAACTCAAGTCACATCAGTATTGCATAGTTGTTTTTATACGTTAATCACACAATTAAATTCGCTCTACTATTAGGTTTAAAGCTTAGTTTTTTTGGATTTTCTAAGAGATGGTGTAACCTTTGTAATAAGCATTATTTTACAGTCGTACGTACAGATTTTTAAAGTGCTGAAATCGAGGCATTAAAATTAAGTAGGTCATTGACCTTAAATGTGTCATAAACATATTTTTAATCACGCTTTAGCATGACAACTTTCATACCAACAAAACAGCATTTGCGGGAACCACTACTGTTTTGCTTTAATCAAATGAAAAAAGCTGCAGACAGTTTTTGGCTTCTTGAAGAAACTTATGGTCAACAGACTTGCGAGAACTGGTATAAACGTTTCAAAAGTGAAGATTTCGACATAAGTGACAAAGAGCGTTCCGGTCAACCAAAAAGATTCGAAGATGAAGATTTGGAATCATTACTGAAGTAAGATTCTACTCAAACAGAGAAAGAGCTTGCAAAACAGTTAAATGTTACT
>MQRK01226554.1:1923-13173 GCA_001938485.1 Girardia tigrina
TAATTTCGACATCAACGACGCTCCTCGTTCCGGAAGACCAGTCGAGATGGATGAGGACAAACTCGGGGGTCTTTTGAAGGAAGATGGCCGCCAGACATGCAGAGAATTGGCCGAAAAGATGAATTGTGATTTTGCGACAATTTCACGCCACCTTCAGTCGATGTGTTTCACTCAAAAGCTTGGAGCTTGGGTCCCGCACGAACTCACCCAAGAACAGAAGGATAAGCGGCTTTCCATTGCTGCTCAAACTTTTTCTCGACACCAAGGAACCCATGGCCACAGGCAACGTTTCTTATACAGAATCGTCACTGGAGACGAGAAATGGTGTCTCTATGTTTATATGAAGCAAAGGAAAGAGTGTGTGAGTCCTGGAGAGAAGCCTAAGCCCCGGATCAAGAAGGACTTGCACTCGATGAAGACAATGATTTGCGTATGGTGGGATTGGGAAGGTCTAATCCACTGGGAAATGCTTGGAAAGAACATGACAGTAGAAAAGAATCTCGATAAAGCCAAATTACATCGAGTCAATGAGGCTAGGTGATCCTCCTCCATGGTAATGCTCGACCACACACCGCAAAAACTTTCAAGATGGCATTCCAAGAGCTCGGTTGGGAGGTCCTTCAACATCCTTCCTATTCCCCAGACCTCACCCCGACGGATTACCATCTCTTCCACTGCCTTTCAAATGAAATGAGGGGTCTTAGCTTCGAAAATCAGGATCATCTTGAGAATTGGTTCAACAACTTCTTCGAGACTCGACCTAATTCGGAGCAAGGTCAGGTGAAAAGGAAGGATGTTGGAGGCTGTGGAAATCCACCCTCTTGATTTCATTTATATAGAATGCACTTGTGTCTATTGGGGTATTATTCTGGAGAAAAAAGAGATTGCGTTTACGGGATTTTCGTCGGGACTCCCTGGATTTCTGGATTTATTCGACATAATAAAAGGAGTTAATTTTCACATTCTTGTAAGTAAAATCTGTTGAAACCTCACCATGGAAATCATAAAAAAATCGTTATCATGAGAGATTTCTGTTGGCAAGTTGCTTCATTGGGCTCATATCATCTTAGACTCGTGTTTGCTCCAATGTGCTGAGATTGGCCTGACACGAATTAAGCCTATTTTCTCACATTTCACTTGTTAGGAAGCTTGGAAGGAACCATGAAAAAAGTTTTCTGACTTTCTAAGTGGCTGTTGATTTGTGACATGGGGGGTGCAGGAATTTGTTACGTAACACACCAAAAACTAAGTTATACACCTAATATCATTAATAGTGAGCTCAAAATATTTATATCGGTACTACCGAAGGGCAAAAAGTCATTTCGAATTCACACACTAATACTTCCCATTCATCTACTAAAACAATTAAAAGTTTCATTTCTTTGTTAACCTTCAGCGAATAAATTTCTAAGTAAAAATATCTGTTGCAAAATTTCGTTCTTTCATAAAATTCTGAGAATACGGTGAAATATTTTTAAAGTTAACTGCTAAATCAAAAAAAGAACTAGATTAACTTAAAGTTTGAATACTCATTTGACTTGCCCTTGGGAGGAGGATAAATAAGGTAGAAAGCTGGTTGAGTAAAGGAAATCAAACAATTTATATATTGTTGATTATTTAATAAAAGTTCGAGAACTTAAAATTATGATGTTACGCAACATTTAAGGACGTGGTGGGGGTCTAGCGATTTGTGACATGGGGATGAGGAATATCGAAAATTCCGATTTTTTGTATTACATATTAAATGAACAGACTCTAAAAGAATCCGAACTTCCTTTGCACACATTCAGACTGTCGCAGATCATTCTAGTTGTGATATGTCTGTCAAATCTGACAATATTATCCAATTTTTCATTAAAGTTTTTGCCAATCTCCAAACGTCTTCCGATACTTTGTCTACACTCTGTCTACCATATCTAAGTTGTGCAATCCAGTTATAAATAGTAATCATTATATACATTGTTCAATAACTTCCTTCAATGACAACTTCAAAACAAGGAACTTTATAACACAACAAAATTCTACGGGAATGTACAGGTATTTGACGAAAAATGAATGTCTGCAAAAATTATACCACATGAAGATGCTACAACATTACAAATTGTATTTCCGTTACCAATAATACCCAAGAAATATATCACAAAAATCAATTAAATTGATATATTAATAGACCTTTATTCGGGTATTTAATGGGCGCAATTCATATCTTTCCAAAAACTCTCAAAGTAATTAATTTACTGAGGAATTTTATTTTATTTTTAATATTTTTTTTCAATGGTTTCCCGATCTACTTAATAAATATTGCGATTGATTTACACGAAGAGTCATATCGGTAATGCGTCTGCCATAGAAAACATAATTCGATTATTCAAATGAAGTTGATTTTCGATAACAAGTTATAAAGTCATAAAAGGGATTCGTTTCTCAAAGACATTTAAATTTATATGAATACATTTTAAAATAATGATGGAAATAAACCTTTACAATTTAGCGGTAAAAGTGTCGTATGAATATTGAGTGATTTTCAAATTAGTTAGCATTTTTTTATTTTTAAAAGTATATTTTTATATTTTTTCTAATATTTTGATATTTTGAAATAAAATCAAATTTTTTTGTAATAATTTATTTATAGCTTTTATTTTATTTATAATTATTCGGACTTTTCATTCTAAAATCAACACTTGATCTACCGAGAAAAAAATTCAAATCAACATTTGACCTACAGTGAGCTACCAACTTTTGAATCTTCAGTCTTTAATCCTGTTTATAATTTAAATAGTATTTATGATGTTAAAAATATGTATTTTTTAATTTCATTAAATATATAAGTATAAATAATAATGATCAATTTATTTATAATATAAATATAAGTAATAATTAGCATCCACGTCTCTTTCTTGATCTCCATACTCGACACTGAGAGTGCGCAATTATTATTTTCGGACTTGTCACCTAATTTGACGACACATATCACTCTGCCTTTGACATTACGAATAAGAATTTTGCCCTACTTCATTTTTGTATTTTTGTATGTTTAATAATTAAATTTTTAATTTAGTCCAGCAAAACTTAAATAATGAACAGTGTTCAAACGCACATAGTGTACTGGTAAAGGACAAATTTTGAAAAATTTTAACCTAATCAACATTGAAATTCTAAATTTGCTATGATTTGAATTGAGATTTGTTTTCAGAATTATTTTAAATGATTACAAAAAAAGAACATAAAAATTGTGATAAAACTTTGACAAAAGGAATCTGATTTCAATCAGTTGTAGTTATCAGTTTTTATGGTTATAACAAAAATTGTGTTCTTTATCGTTATTTTATTCTACAAATAAAGTATTTCTAATTTGATATTATTGAGATCCATTTGCGCTTGATTGACTAACTGGACGGAAGTCGATACGGTCAAGATGTCTGATGAGACTTGATCGAATATTAAGTCGGCTAAATATGTCAGGCAGCCGATGTCTTTGTCCATCTGTCAACGGATTTGAGTCGGGCATGCCTCCAGAAATTCGAACTTGTTTATTTCTTTATAGTCGGTATAAGCTTTACTTAACACTTGGCGAATTCGATGGAGTAGCACAGGCTGTTTCTCTGGAGCCGAGGGTGGCAATGTCTTCACTCAACGCTGATCAAGCGTTGTGAAACTTGGTGAAGTTATTTACTATTTTTGGCAAAACAAATTGTGATTCCAACTATTCTAACCATACGGAGCAGTTACCGTGATTGTCAATGTTATGTTTTTCTGATTTCATTAATATTAAATATCAAAAAGACTGATAAAGAAATCAAATTTTTATTATTTATTACAATCTAATTATTTAAAAACAATTTTTTTATTTGTTTACAATCTAATTAAATTTAAATTATAATTTAATTTATTTTGATAATCACACTCAATAATGAAGACTTGTAATATAAATACCCGCGTGTTCGGTTATTTCAGTTCCCTTAGTTTGTACAAATTGAACATTGGTATTGATAATAATTGCAAATAAAGTATCACTAAAGTAGAAAAGACTTCACTCGGTAAAAGTCCGTCTTTCACTACATCGATAAATGACTGTTTCGCAAAATAACGCAATAGTTTAGCAAATTTTTCAGACTGAATTTTAATTTTAAATCGATTTAAATAAATTTGGATAAGAGAAATTGAAGTAATTATTTTTTAGCAATTCAATTTAAACTCACACAAACATTTTCAATGAGTTGCAGCATCAAATATGGTAATATACTCATTATGAGTTAACGATGGAACGTTGAAAGGCCAATGAAATTAAAGAGATTCTGTAATGCAAGGAAGAGCATTTATAATCTAGAGTGTCTGGAGAAAAGTCATCCCTATATTTGAAGATATATTGTTTGAGTTTTTACTGAAGATTAAAGGGACTAATTGTTAAACAAATATATGGTGGGATTTGGCGCTCTATCATCTCGTTTGTATTGTGATGGTAAGTACTTGAAAATTGTATGTTGATTAACATGGATTTTGTGAATTGAATAAACGAACGTGACTCAAAAACCTTTCCAAGCAGGTTTGGAAAATATCCCAAATATCCATTGTCGTAAAGTTGTCTGAATCGTTGTAGTCTTATCTTGATATTCGATTTGGCATTGAGCTCCACACTCTGAACATTTTAAATATGGGCATTTCTGACGTATCCTGAATCTGCATCCAAAATAGCTGTTTGAATTTTCTGGACATATACGACGAATATATCCACACTTTAGCACCCATAACACATCACATTTGAATAATCCATGTTTCCTGTTTCTTGTCTCGAATATCCTGTCTGTTATATTCATTGGTGTGCATATTTCGTCGTTGATGTTGCTGTTGTTGAAAATTATTTGTGAATACAGATCGTTCCTTTAATGCATCGGTATATACTTTTCGTCTTTGGATATTGGCGAATTCAACTGCATGGATTTCTATTCTAATAATATTCATCTTTATAACTGATTTGATTGAATCCTGTGATTTAGCTTCTTGTAGATAAATTTGAGTCTTTACACTGACATAAAACAACTGCGACGAAATTTTCGTCATTTTGAAATCAATCATGGAATATTTCGTCTATCATTGAAAGTTAAACTGGTGGATTGTCATAAACACATTCTGCAATGTCACTTCCATTTGTTCTGATCCTTTACGTGCAGCTATTTGTCTTCCACAGCAATTTGGTTTATCAATAGTTTTTTTATCGCTCCGAAAGTAACGAAATATTTCTAAATCGCATTTTTGACGGCCTCAGTGTTGAAATATTTCTCGTATCTGATGTTGAGTCTTTTACTCCGAAATGATTAATTAACATTATGTTTGGGTTTGTTGGGCGTCTAACTTGAAGAAAGTGGTACCTCTATTGGGCAGAATCATAGGTGCATTCGAAAAACAATCTGAGTCTTGCTTTACAAGTTTCCCTCTTCAATTTTATTTAAGTTGAAAAATTCTTTATTTGTTCGTGTATCTCGGACAACGGCAGGTAACTCTTAACACTGTCGATCGACAATTTGTTTCTGATTACGATATTGGTCAAACGACAAAATTTAGGGAATTAGGTAAATTAGTTTAAAAAGAAAATTGTCTAAAATTGGTCTTTTATTATTACGTAGTCATTTTTATAAGTTAGAATTATTTTATTAAAATAAATGCATAAATAAATAAAAAAATAAAATATAAAATAATTAAAAAAATAAAATAAATATAAAAAATTGAAACAATTGAAACACACTTTATAATGTACATTTGAATGTAATATTTACCTGTAATTTGGTCGAATAAAACAAATATTATGTATTTTAAAATTAAAAATTTAAATCATTTCTTTTTAAAATTGATTTTTTTGAAAATGAATTTATTTAATTATTAAAATTATTGTATTTGGGAGAAAAACTAACTTGACGGTCGATTTGACCTGATCGATATCGTATTTTTGCGTTTGTTAAATTAATCTTTCTCGCCAGAAATTGCGCTATTTAACTGAAAATCGAATTATTTAAAAATGGAAAATTTTATTCAGTAAAACAAAATTTACTAAAGTAACATTTTATGAAAATAATTTTTTATATGTAATTTCTTTTACTTTTGATTCAAAACTAATCAAGTCCAAGCGATACGCAGGGGGCGGATTAGGGGGATAAATAACCCATCTTGAAAAATTACTATTTTTATTAGCCCTAAGTTTTTCAATAGAATATTAATAAGAATAATTTAAAATTCTTATGTTTAAAATGTGAACTCTCAAAATTTCGTGTCTATATCCCAAGCATATGTAGCATTCGCTAAATTCGTGTCTATTTCCGCAGCATTAATTAATGTTTATAAAAATGATTAATGAATTGAAGAATATCGCGACGACCGACGAAATTTTCTGTCAATCATATAAAGCCGATCCAATCGATGGTCGATATCCGGTGGAAGTTTTGAGATATGTTACGAAGAGAGATTTCCAGGGAGTGGAACGAGTCCTGACTACCGGTAAAATTTAGTAACCCTCTGACGACCTGGAGAGGGACACTACATCATCGGCGCCGGATCCCCGTTATCGCGCTGCGCCTGCTCTCGAACCTATACTCAATATGATTTATAGATACGCTATTATAATAGAATACAATACCACAGTGGACCTGCGATTAATAATAGGGAAAGACTGTGGTCCGGCGGCGTTCAGTATAATAATTTTCTGCACATCGGTACTAATTTGAATCCTCAGTCTCCCAATCGTCGATGTTTTCGCAACCAGAATAGCTGAATGCCGGTCTCTGGTGTGATCTCATCGGTCTGTTGAAGGTAGAAAAGGCATCCGGATGTGTCGGTAAGTTGCACAACCACTTTTTACTCCTGACACCAGTTTTGTAAGGCGATTTGACAAAATCATCACCAATGCTCCCTGGTTTGGGCATTGGTCATCTATTTGGACTGAGAGTCAGTGGATGTCCTACCACCGTTCGGTTTTTAGGACAACTTTAGTGTTTCCGAAATTTAATAATATATAAGTAAATATTTATGTGATTCTTTTTTTAAAAATTCCGATCACCACTATGACTCTGTTTAGTCTTTTGGGAAGCCTTTAGGATTCCGAATTAGAACTAATACAATTACCTAATATATTAAATAATTTTAATTTAAACTTTCTTGTGCGAATCTCCGCATTCAATTTGTTATTTAAACACTGAAAATTATATTTCGTATTGCTACATTCAATATTTTTTAAAAAATTCTTCATGAAAAAAACCATTTAATATGGAGCCCTAAAAGAAATAATGATGTCACATAGTGATATGTCACCTCTAAGTAATTAATTTGTGATTCTTTTGTGAGAAAGTCAGAGCTCAACTATGATTCTTAAGAAGTTATTCTTTGGAAAAATCAAAGGGTGTCAAAGAAAAATGACTATTCTAAATTAAAAAAATGTTAAACAATTTAGAGCTTTAAATATTGAATCAGAATTTATCAAAAGAAATAAATGATAATAGAACAGATCATTTAAATGAAATAAATAATATTAATATAAAGATGGATAATGTTATTGTAGGAAAATCGTCAACTTGTTCAAGATCGAATAATCTGAAAGATAAAAATACAAGCTCTTGAGACTGAACTTTCCAATATAGATTATGATTACTTGAATTTCAACAATTTTACCATTCATGAAAAAAAACAATGTTTTCAATAATAATAAAAATTACTTTTTCCACATGATTTATATATAAATTTTAATCTTTTCTTATCGGTACTAAAAAAATTCCACAAATACAATATTTTATTCAATACAAAAAATAAGATGAATTCAATACAAATATATAATATAAATTACAATTACGCAATGCACTCGTAAAAGTCTCATGTCACAACCTGAGATTGTCACGAACTTCGTCACCGATGCCGATTCAGCAGAATTTTCGCTAGCATAAAGAATATGCCATTCGTATATTACGCCATCTTTGAATTTCTTAATCTCTTAAAATACGAGGGGTGTCCCAAAAGTTCGCGGACTGAGAGAATATGGCGTGGTCACGTGTGTGCGTGACTGTAAAGCGCTGTGTAGGTACGATGACATGATGGGGGAACCACCCACTTGTAATTGAGGTGAACTCTCATTGGCTGCCGTCGGCATGAGTGTGACATACAATGTATTATTTTGTCATTTTTCTCTCTTGTAGTTAGTATGGAAGAGGCAGTGAAATCTCAAAGAGCAATCATCTATTTCCTCTTGAAGGAAGACGCCCCCACTGCAAATATTGTACACCGTTTACACCGCGTCTTTGGTGATGCCGCTATGGGAAGAACGGTTGTCTTTAAGTGGGTGCAGTGATTCCAGGTAGGGTGTCAATCAATAGAGGATGATGAACGCAGTGGGCGACCAGCAACGTCCGGATGTCAAGAAAATGTGAAAGTTATCGAGGAAGTCATTCTTGGTGACAGATGTCTCACTATTCGTGAGATAGCAGCTATTACAGGCGTTTCTAAAAATCAGGTGCACCGCATCATGTCAGAGGAGCTGCATATGAGAAAACTGACTGCCAGGTGGGTGCCGCGCCTCCTCAATAGCGACCAGAAGGCTAATCGAAAGTCTGCTTGTCAAGAACTGCTGCAACTGGTTCATGATCTTAGTGAGGCTTCTGGTCACGGATTTGATAAAAAAATTTACAATTCTCAGCAAATAATAATATAAAATAAAATAAAAAATAATATATAAAAATAAAAAAATAATCAATCTTTAAAAAATAAAAATTATTAAAATATAAAAATAAATTAATAAAAAAATCCTAATCCTCCTCTGGCGCCTGATTCTGGCGCTTCGCTTTCCGCCTCTCGGTCCCAAACGACTTTACTGCAAATAAAAAAAATTTACAATTCTCAAAAAATCGATTATCATAATTATCTTTACCTGTAGTCAGCACGACGTTTATTCCGTTACGAATGAGTAGCAGACCTTCATATCTGATCTTTGATGTTGAAAGTAAAGTGACTGTCGTGTTCCCCTTCAAAACAACATTTTCAAAAACTCATAGGTATCATCCGTTTTCTTAGAGTTCAACGGCAACTCTGTCAAAACTTAAGCAATTTCCGGTTATTGGGGAACTGACGCGCCTCCCACGCTGACATCAACACGTTTTGTGTACGTCGGAGCACCTTCGGGTTCTTAACCAGTACAGGGGATGACCCGACTGGTAACTCAGTGTCTGGGGGGATGATTTTAATTTTCGTTCTCACAATTCATTACGTTCGGTTCTATTTCATAGCGGACAAGGATATCTTAGAGAAACAAATGACGGTCAACCACGTGACCCTGTGCATTCTATGGTCTGCCTGCACCGTCTCTCTAAGCTCTTGGTCCGAGTAGTGACTCCATCATTATGTATAATTGTGTGACACCTCATAACTCAATTGTATTGGATGACCTAATTATATATATGTTATATTAACTATATTTCATTATATTCGTTATACCGTATTTTCGCGCATATAACCCGCATAATTTTTTCATCGCCAGGGACATTTGGAGTATGTAAAAACACATTTTATCCGCTGTTTATCATCCTGAAATGTTAGTTGTTATCATGTAAATTATTTTTAGGATACACCGCCTATTTTTATACCCTGCGAGTAGCGTGGGGAGTAGATAAAATCACTTCATTAAAGCTTACTATATTTTATTGTTGAATTTTGGCATAATAACTTCATTCGACATTTTAAGCTTGGAACTATGGAAAGCCTTCACTTTGATGTATGCGACTGTGTTACTAAATATTGCACTAATCATCGTTACATAAGTTTAAAGAAACGTTCTCATCATTTATTTTAGTCATCAAATCAGTAAGGATAGCTCATATCTAACACAAGGATCGGCATCGTTTAATTTAAGGTGATCGGTTCGAGACGCTCACTCGTTTATCAATCAGAACTATCATTTTCAACTTCACTTTTAACGACACATCTCAGAAGTTAACATCGCAGTAGTTTATATTTCGATCGCACTGTTTCGATTGTCATCTCAAAGCTACCTTTTCGATTTCAACTTTGTCTTTTGTCAACATATTAACCACCGGTTATAGTCCTGATGATGACTGTGTCTCGTGCTCTCCTAATACCTTGACATCATACCGACCACCATTAACTTAATTCCAATCTTGTAACGATATACTCCGTATACTCGTATTAGAGACTCGCAAAATAAATTTCATAAAATCTTGCAAACATCCATAAAATCAACTTTAAAATCGTATAATTTGACAGGATAAATTGTGATTCCAGGATTCATAAAACAAATAAAAATTTGAATGAAAACAATTCGTTACGTCATTATGAAAACCATTAAAGTTAAATTCTGATTAAAATTTAAAACTACATTAAAATTTATATTAAATTAAAATAATTTATTAACATTAAATCTTTACAAGGTTAAATAAAATAAAATAATCCACACAAAAGAAATTTAATTAATCAGAATTAAAATTACTTAAAAATTATTACTAAAGTTCATTAATAATAATTGCTAGGATAAATCCAATAAATTAAAAAATGCAATAAAATACATCAAAATTCAATACAGGGTTTCTCACATAAAAAAACTATTTTAACAAATAAAAAAACTATTTTAACAAATAAAAAAACTATATTAACAAATAAAAAAAAATAAAATTAACAAAAAATTTTAAAAAAGCAAACATACATCTTACAAATAAAAAAATTTTTAAATTAAATTACCATTTAACAAAGAAAATATTTTATAATATTAACAATAAAATTTAACAAAAGAAAAACAAATGTAGTATAACTTTTATAAAAACAAAAACAAAACATTAAAAATTATAACACTAAAAAATTACAAAAAAAACATATTTGCAGATTTTTTATTTAAATATACAAAATAACATAATTATATCGACACTTAAAAATGTTTTAAACAATACAATTTTTACTTCTTAAAACAACTCTCGTCTCACACCTTTCAATGCAAATTGTCTAACATTATGAAAAAAAATCAACACAATCTGAGGATGTAATCAATTCAACCCCGTTCAATACAGCATTTTCAAGTTCAGATACGGTGTTTGAGTTTGCAGATTTTACGTGTTGTTTCTATTTCGAAAAAACTTCTTCGATTGGATTAAGCTGTGGACTGTACGGTGGCAAAAACAACAAACTGTGTCCACTTTCTTCAATAATTGTTCTTACTTCTGTGGATTTGTGGAACGCCACATTGTCCATGATGATTGTGTAATTTCTAAAATTCAT
>MQRK01226559.1:1741-13919 GCA_001938485.1 Girardia tigrina
ATCAAAAGATTTAATCAACAATGCTTCACACATCACCCTCTCCCAGTAATTATCAAATTGTGAACACAAAATCTTAAAATTACTTACGTCAACTTTACTATTCAAACAGTTCTTCTTATTTTGAGCAATATTGCTATCACTTACCCTGCGATTATGTTCCTGAATCCGTTTACAGAGATGACGAAAAGTCTCTCCGATGTATGTGGCGTCACACCCATTACATTTATATTGATAAACTAAATTGGAACATAACCCAGTATATAAAAGAATATTTAATTTAATTTTTATCCATAATTGATTCCCTGCAATTTTGAAAACTTTTGTAAAAGCCTATGCAACTATACTTTATAAATGTTTGAGAAAGAAATAAGCTTCTTTAATGACAACATCTTGACTAAAGTAAGGGAAAACATTACGTTTTCCATTTCATGAAATACTCAGTTTTTTGATGGGACGACATTTGATACACTTGCATATCCTATTTATTGGCAAATACCAAAACACAGTGACAGATAATTAGTGCTTCCTTGGTTCTCTACAACGGAAATGTTCAGTAGAAGACTCTGAATCCTTCTCTTCATAAGTTGTGTAGTTTTAAATAGTAACGTTCTACATTACTATGAAATCTCATTATAATACATGAAGCAACTATTCTTTTATTCAACATTTGAACCCTTGAACTAATACAGGTCCTCAAGCAGCAAGATGAAAATCTGTTAAGAGAGTTGATAGTTTCAGTATGCAAAATTCGTGTGACTTAAATTCTTCTTATCAACTTGTTCTGAGATTATTTTAGGACCTACTGGAAGACTTCTCTAAGCAAATAGCATTTTAAATAAAGATAAGTACATTGGCACAATTTGCGTTCAGTCAGTGGTAGCACTGTTGTTGTCAAACATTTTACTACTAAAAAATTACAATAAGAAGAGTGAATCATTGTGATTCACTAAAAATAACTTCAGTCAGAAATCATCGTTAAGACCTTTTTGGTTAACATAAAAATTCATTACACTTTTGCCATTCCATCAGATTTGCGACATAAATTAGCATACTTTATGCAAACTGATAAAGAAATGTCTTGATAGTTCCACAAGTAACATTTTAATTATTAGTATGGTACAGGTAGCGGACATTTGGTCTTCAGGAAGTTCATCATCATTGCATCTTCGGCATCTGGTCTATTTATTCTTACTACCGTCACACAAGCTTCACTTTCCTTCTTTGCTATCAACCAGCACCGATCGTTCAATCTTATAAATACGCGTTTAGATTTAGTCATTTATTTTAAATAATTAAGGTCTTAAAGATTTATGTAACTTATTCATAAATAATTTTTGTGATAGTACAGTTTTAATCGATTGTGTCCTTTACGTTAGCACTATAAGAAAATTGTTAGCCTTAGATCTTTTATTCATCATTCGAGTCAAGATTTTGTGTGAGGTTGATCAGATACTTTCCATATGCTCTTTTGCTTCTATTAAGAATTCAAAGCATAACACCACGATTTCCTAAAAATGGCGTCCAATATCTACGTTGATTTTCCTTTTGTCAAGAAATTACCGGGAAACGGTCATTCATCCAATTGTCAGAAGTTTTTTGTACTTAACTGGACACAACTGCCGTCTATACTGACGTAAAATTTGAGCTCCATGTGTTTTTTTGTTTGTTTACGGTACTGGATATTATCAGTTCATCTCATGTCTGTTTTGAAAATTTTAAAATGCGTGAAAATATTTAAGAAAGAATTTGTCTCAAATTTTGCATTGTTAATGGAATTTCGTTGGCCGAATCGCGAGAAATGTTACGGAAGGTTTATGGTGAATCGACTGTAAAAATCACGTGTGTATGAGTGTTACAACACATCCAAAAGCTCTTGAGATGTGGTGGAAGACTTGCCTGTCTTAAATATGATCCCTTTTAAAATTCTTATTTTAAAAACTTTCACTAATTATTTCCATATTAAAATAAATAAACTTTACTTAATGTAACCTTTTTAGATTTTAAATTCCTTTCGTTTATTTAATAATTTAATTTTTTGTTAAAATTTTAAATTAAAAAAAATATAAATCTCTTGGCGAATTGAAAATTTTAACTAACTCTTCATACTCTGGTCGGCCAACAACGTCTACAACTGAAGGGAATATCGTTAAAGGGAAGAAATTGGGAAATGAAGATCGTCATGTAAGTCTGAGAGAGGTAGCCGCTGAATTTTCTGCAAAACTCTATTGCGTAACAGTTGCTGGAGATATTCTGGAGCGAGTCAAATATGACTCCTCATTCATTAAATGAACTGAATTGGTGATGCAACATGGATTCACGAGTTCGACATGCAAACCAGTTAACAAGCTTCAAAATAGAAATTTCCACCAACTGAGTCAAAACCGAAAAAATAACACATAAAAGAGTACATAAAAAATGAAAATAATGCTAACTGTTTTCTTTGATTATGACGGTGTTGTGCATTCTGAATTTTTGTCAGAAGGTCAGACAGTAAATTAAGAAAATTATCTGGGCGGTATACGGCGTTTGAGAGAGCAAATTCGTTGTGGAGAGAAAATTCATGGATTTTGCACCATGATAATGCTTTATCTCATAGGTCTACTAATGTGAACGAATTTTCGGCCAAAACTCAACAAATATTATCGAACAAGCACCATATCCAGCTGATATGGCTCTGGTCAACTTTTTTCTCTTTCCAAAACTGAAATGGCCCCTTCGAGACACCCATTTTTAGTCAACAGAAAGCATGAAAGAAAATTCACGACGAGAACTTAGGTCGATTCCAGAAAATGTATTGAAAAATGTTTTGATGATTGTATTATTCGTTGGCATAAGTGCATTCTTTCAGATGGTGATACAATAAATTTGGTTGAATATTAAATATTTTGTTTTATTGACCGATTCTCGGTACTTTCTTGACTGAATGTATTCTCAACTTATGAAGACTATTCTGGTGATCCACGTCCTCAAATAATAAAAACTCGCAAAATTTTTTAACCCTGTCTAACGGTATTCGATAACAACCCTATAAATTAAACAGTCACCGCTACAACAGAATTGCCATAGTAAACAAGATTCATGACAAATACGTTACGGTCTGACCTCTAGCTAGATCAGTTCTCACCGTTCGTCCGGAGCGAAGTAAGCCGTACATCATCGTTAATGAAACGCGATTCTCTCCTAACGTTTTTGTTGAGTGATTAAATAAATACGGTTTCGTGTACACAGAACCTGATTCTGAACCGTTGCAAGATCTCGTTATACTTTGTCATCAGACAAGAGACAACAAATTATTGTTCTAATGCTAGATTGTTTTGTTTTATGGTGAAATTAGAAAATGTAAACTAATTTTTATAGTTAAATAATGCTAAATTCATTGCGTTTTGATAAGATTGTTTGTTTAAGATTTATATTTGCGCTTAAAAGTCTGTGAACCTTCGTTGCAATTACAGATAAATTTTGATTGATTTACCAGTTAAATGACTGCATTATCTTCATATATTGAACATTATTAAATGTTCAATCTTAACCATCATTCCATTCATTTCACTGTGAAATACGCAAGAACCTTGTGTGTGAATAGCTTGGTCAAATCTAAGATCAACCTAGGGGACCATGGAGTGCAAATGACCTAACAGTGACAGTAATTTTATTTGTCTCAAAAAATGTCAACACATTTGCAGAATTAGACCCTATTGTAAGTGGCTGTCTGGTATGATTGACCTTTTCATCTTTTAAATATAATCATAAACCGGTTACCTACCATACTTTGCTGTTTCAATCTCGTGTATAACGCTGTAACAGTTGAAGAAAAGATACCCTTTTAAGTACATTGAACGTTCGTATACATTAAGACGATAAAACATCTGACGGCAATACGTCACCTCTACCCACATCAGACATTTGAACACATACGGTCTTATTTATTTCGGCTTCATTTGTCGATAGTAAAGCTCATTTATTCTTATTCTGATATTTCTCTGACATTAAATTATCTACCTACAAACAAAAGATTTAAAGAAATGTGTTCTAGGATGTTGCTTTCATAAGTAATGTCTTCTCGCAGGTCGCTCTTTTGAAACGAATTTTGAATTGCGCCGCTTGTCTTTGATTTTATTCAGTTTGTGTCTGAAGGGACTGGCTGTCCCTCCTGCGGATCGGCGGTGAAAANATTTATCAACATGTTATTAAAGAATTTTCCCATATCAATATTAGAAACGATTTATCCGACAGTCAAGCAATAAACAGAGCCCCTCATTGTACGATAAAAAGTGTTTAGGACAACATTGTTGAAACGAAGGTAACCAAATTTAAATGGTGAACAATATTGAGAACCGGAAATCGTAGCGAAGGATCTTCGATTGCGCTATTTATATAACCTTATGAATTATTATCATTATACTTTTAATTTACTCATGTAAAGTTTTTTTATTTTCTCCTAAAAAGAGGACCCTTTATGTTCTCTTCAAAAAAAGAAGAGTAGCGGAGTAAAATGCACATAATAATATCACATAATATAAGTTTAGAGTTTGATATACTTTTACGGAGATGTGATCTTCATTCTGATCTTATCACACTCCATCCATATCTTTGGTGTCTCAGTTTGGTCAGGAGAACTAAATACATTATTATGGAATTTACCGCTTTCCTATTTAGTACGAGTCATTGGGTTCAGAGGTGTTAGAGATTCTTAAATAATAGGGTATGAAAGGCCAAGATAACATATTCCAATGGTCAGTCGGGCCATAACCTGCCAGAAACACAGGGATGATCATCTGGGATATTTGATCTTATCCCGATCAATAAATAATTCCAAGTCTTACTCGAAAGTTTCAGAAAGTCAGATGAAACTAAAATATCTCTTTAGTTTAATTAATTACTTTTTAATTAATCGTTTAATTTTATATTTTAATGTGTATTTTCCCGTTCAAAAAAATATAATTTAACACTAATTTTTACGACATTTACAATTTGTTTTCTGCAAACTGAAATTATTTGTGACAAAGTCGTTCAATGTTCATAAAAAGGCAAATCACAAAACTCCTTCCACGATGAAAACATTATTTATTATTTTAAAAGAGCTAATTGAAACGTGTGCTTCGATTACCTCTTTTATCAAAATATTTATATAAATAGAAATAAAAAATTAATTTTAATTAAACTATATTGAATAATAAAAACATGCTTGAAGTCAAGTCGAATATAAGATTTTTAATACCACAGTAATTGACGAAGACGTAACGTACCAAATTGATGATTCTATTATTCCTTGACAACACAACTTGGGTTATTCTGTCTCGTTTTTTCTAATGTTTATTTTGGTAATTGAAAGATGACGGATTATCCTTGAATGTTCTATGTTTGATGATTACAGTTTTAATATTCGGCAAATTGATAAGATATTGTCCGGCAATAGGAATACGATTCGACGACTAGATGACTGAGTCTCGATTCAATAATACTTCGCTCAGCTAAGTTGATAAATAATAGAACGCTCCAAACAACACCACTAATGATAGGATCAAAATTCAGTCCAGGACAGATAACTTTAAATTATCAAATTTTTATTCATCGATTTTTATATTCGATATATTTTTTAGAAAATTTATATATATAATTTATTATTTATAATTTATATATAATAATTGACTGGGTCACTACAATTATTATTATTTTATTATTAATCCATGAATATTTTTTGTTTACTCGAACGACAATCGTGTGGGAAATCAGCAAAGGAAAACAATCCAAAAATATAAATAGACATTCGGAAAAGTAAACAGAGAAATGTGACGAGGAATTTCAATGGAAATGAAAATAAATAAAAGTAAACAAACGGATGATAAAATCCCGGATCAATTACATAATGTAACACGATCCGCCGAGTTGTCTTCGAATACTCCCCAATCTGTTGCAGCATTCTTGCAAGAAGTTATGCTGTGCTGTCAAGAGTTATGTAACACCAGATTGGACACAGCAACAATCTTCTTGCGGTCTCATGGCAGCAAAACTGAGAATAGTTTTATTATACCGTCCTACTGATTGAACTGTTGTATACTTCCCCATCATTCTCTCCCTGAATCGGTCGACATGGATGATAATGATGGCGACAGGTTCAAACTGTTGATCATGTCTCACTCGGTTTGGCGAGTCGAATATTGTGAATCACTCTCGCAAAACAGGAATCCTGTATTCTCTCTCCTGCAATTAGCTGCACCTCTGCAGTGACACTCTTTTTATTCGATTTGTTTCTACTTGCACTTTTGTCAAAATTTATTTTTGGTGAAATGTGCAATGGAATTGACTGCACAGTGATTGACACAGGTGCGCTGGTGAAGGGTGCGCCGTGTGTTCTGATGGATGATGGATGTGCAGTGAAACTGCTGCGCTTGGCGAAGGTGACAAGAGTAACTGGAGTCAATTAGATGTGTCGGTTTTCGTCATTTCGTATTTGTTTCTACATATATTAATGGATATTACGAACAATTATGATAAATCTGTTATGAGAGTTATTTTCACATATGAATTTTTGACTTTTAGAGTTGGCAGACGATCTGCAAACAATTTTGAATTACAATAAACTTTTATCTAAAAGACGATATTTTAGGTAGCAACTTGAATTTTTTAAATATTATATAAACAACTAGCGGGTGTACCTGACGATTAAGGTAGTAGGATAATACATGTTTTGAGGCCTAAAATACATTGTGTCTTATTTTTTTAAAGGTTCGTGGTTGATATTACTGTAAAACTATGTTTTGTCGTTTCACTTCCAGTTATTAGCAGGCTGAGCGTTTTTTGAAAATCCTTTCTTTTATAATATTTATTTATAAACATTTTCAGCAAAAAACAAATGAAATCAAAATTTTAATAGTTTTGTATGTAATGTTTTTCATTTTTCTATGAGGTGTATAAAGATAAAAATTCTTCCCGGCATACAGTTCACCATGAGAAAGGCATGGATTTTCAAGATTGATACCAGTGACTTGAAGTGATCGCCATTGAGCTTTATTAATTGACATCACGAAAGCAAGACGAACCGGAAATTGAAGTGGCTTGAATTGAAACAGGGGTATGTCGCGCTTAAAACAGTTTTCTTTTAATTGCTGCTTATACGTAATACTCAAGTAAAGAAATATAATATCCAGGAAAAAAAGTAAAAAATACTCGATATCTCTACTTGTTATGGAATTTCAAAACTTTCTCTCTCGGACAACGTAAATAACTTCTAAATGGGTTGCGTCGTTACCCATCGACCATCAATCCGGATATCATTTGACTCACCATGTATATTCTCGTAGGATTGATCCCAAGAGTTGGTATGAACGTTCGCAGTGTATCCTTGCAAAGTGCCCTTTTCGAAGGACGAAGTCTTCAATTCGTCGCATAATTTTTCTAAGGGGATGGAAATTGCTGTTGCCCTTGATGTAGAATTGCAAAGTACTCCTTTTAATATTAAAACCACCCTGAACTAAAAACGGGTGATTATAGGGATTAGGATCTAAGCAGAGTGTCACACTGAGAAAAACGATATACGCTTGGAATCGCTTTTTCTTTACAGAGTAAAATGATATTAAAATTGATGATCAACAGGCAACGAAAACTATACAACGGTCCATCAAAGCGAGCCTGGTCCGTACTGAAATAACTGACTTGCAATGTCGATGTTTTCGGTACGATACTTGCATTGATGTGTCATTGCTATGAAAATCCATATCCAAAAAAATAAAAAAAATTATAATTGATTTTCGATCTCATGGTATCGGGACCGGTACCAAAATAAAGTCCATAATTTTGTCATCCCAGTAGTGTATCCAACTCATCGCTGTAGTGTATCTCTGATTCCTCTTCAAGTAATTGGGAAAATATTGCAAAAATTAAAAAAATAAATTTTATTTACATTATTTAAATTTTCAAAACCATTCCGGGGATGATTACAACAATTTTCAAAAGTTCGGTGGCAATCGGTTCGATAGTTTTTGAGTTAATCCCGAACAATCAGACAAACTAACATTCTTCTTTATACATATAGATTGAGTTTGGATTATCCGATTCAAGACGCAAATAGATGTTGATGAATTTCGACAAAGACCGTAAACCTTAGGCAACATGATGCGCAGAAGTGTTAGAAAATACCCGGTCATTCTGTAAAAGATGATTTATACAGATAAATATAAATTAAATAAATAATAATGTAATAAATTATATGATACAATATAAAATAATAAAATATTAAATAATAGTGAATAAATAATATAAAAACAATTAAAGATGATCTCAGAATGGCATGTTGTACCTTTCATGTTAGATTTACATTCCAAATTTATTCATTCACATTGTGAAAGAATGTTTCAGTTCGTACAAGTTGTACATAATATTTCTATTTACCGTTAATGATTGTGAAGATACATAGAGGTTGTTGTTTCAGCTAGCCATCGGGGTTTACATTCTCGACCCTTATTGCTAAGCATAATGTTGTCAGATAAATGGACATTTTACACTTCATGGCAATATGTTGCAAATTTGGTGTACGGAGCAATGAAGGGGTACATATTTATATTTAATTATTTATAGTGTAACAATTATTTTGGAAGCACAATGTACAAAGATGCCGAATTAACAATAAATCCCTCGCATTGTGACATGTTTCTTCCAGAGGTCGCTTGTAAATGACTTAATTAATTTGTCAAAATTCCTTATAGAAACATCAAAATCAATATTTCCTTGATCAAAACCTTTCAGAGAACGTCTTTAATGAACAAACCCTAACAGAAAACCTGCAAACTCAACTCTATGAAGGATGTAATCTTTTTCTAATTATTTACCAATTTATTTGTAATGTTCGACCCAATTTCGGCAACGTTTTTCATGTTTTATTAATAAACCTAAACGAAAATTTGATTATAAATTATGAGCAAATCTACGCGAGCTTATAAATTAAAATATTATTTTAACAGATTATAACGAGTGTCATTAATAATTAATGAAATAAATATTAAAAAAATCATGAATTATTTACTTTAGATAAAGACTGGAGATTTTTATTTTACTAATAATTTTACTGATTATTCAGCGGTTTCTCTGGAAATGTGGTCTGAAAATTTCGGAAAAAACGTATCTCAAAGAAGCTCACTGAAAGAATCGATACACCGCCATGAAAGAACAGACCAAGAAGAGCATAGAGTCATACAGGTGCAATTACAGAGCAGTTTTCACACAAACATTCCATCGATAATGATTACGAGTCCTCAGGGAGAGGAGAATGAGCCCGATTTACGTTACGATAAAAGTGACGAAAAGGAGATCGAGCTTGAAGAAAACAAACCGACGGTAAGAGACATTTTCTTATAATTTGAAAGAGACTAATAAAATCTTTGATATGAAAGTTAAACAAACTTTTTCGTCGTTTCTTGCAAGTTACCAAAACATGTCTCAAAATTTTATTTCCTTGCTCATATTCACTATCAAGTGCCTTCAGAAGCGGTTGGTATGAATTTATCACTACCAGAATATGGTTTCAGCTGAGTATGAGTTCACCTTTAAGGGGAGATGTAGATTCGGTACAAAAAACCCTATTCGGACTCCGACTTATTAAATTAAAATTGCTAATCAAACAGGAAAAAGTTACATTTGAAAATTTGCTTTTAAAATAAGATAAATTCTTAAAGATCGGATGCTAATTATTGGCATAGTTTAACACTTATTAAGAACACTAATATGATTTCCAAAACTTTTATTGACATGGCAACTTGAATTGCTTCCAGGACGATTCTACACAAAACTTTCGTTAGACATCGTTCTTGATTGATAAAAATTAATTCTACTCCTAAACCTTTTATTATTCGAACAAATTCAATTTTACGATTCCTAACTAAAATATTTAAAAATTATTTTCAAGAATATTTTAATTCGTTTTAAATACATTATCTATGATTAAATAAATCTGTACGTTACAATCCACTATTGAAATATTATTATATATTTATTGATTAAAATATATTAATTTAATTTTAAAGTTGTTATTTACATTTCAAAATTGTCTTCTGTGTAAACAAGAAGTAAGAATTGTGATATTCTTGTATAATATATTAATATAATGATAATTTTTCTCTTTCAGTTGATCTACCGTACGATATTAATTGTGAGAAATAATTAATACAGAAATATATTGGTGCACATGTATCTTAGAGACTAATCTGATCTCTTGATTAAAGTCTCTAAAAGAGTGAAATAGTACTAATGTGTGTCTGAAAGAAGGTATTGATGCTTGGTGGTGTACATGAGAGATGTATATGTTCAATTATTCAAGCAATTTTTAGCATTTGGTTTGTATGCTTGATTTATTGTTGGGAGATAATTCTGGTTGACTATATGTTCCGCTCGAACCCTGAGTTGTCCAGAGAACCGGACGGTGGAAGCAGAGGTGCGCAGTGGATCATAAGATGGGAGCTCAGTCTCATTGTGCTTGGCATATTGTCATTTTAAATTGATTGGAAAGATCATCATAATCATTTTTATAAATTTATTAATTGTAAATCCAATTTATCACAATTAAAGCAACTCAACCGGGATTGTTCGTAAATTTCAAAAAATATAATATCGAGGCGAATAACTATACAAAAATTTTATTAATGATAATTCCAGACAATGACTGTAAAAAATTTCAAAAGCAATAATTTGAGACAATGGCTTATAAATATTTCATACAATAATACGAGAGTCATAAAAAAGATTGACGAGAAAAAGTGAATAATAATTCGTGAGAGTTATAAAACATTCGAACAAGTTCATTTAACCAAAAAAATGACAGTATCGATCGAGCCAACAACTCGCTCTGATTGGGCCAGTCAATCAAGTTTACAATTTTTCTCTCACCCGATTCAATATTTTTTAGTGACACACCAGTCAACGATCTCTCTCAATACACACTCCTAATAATGCCAATAATATTTATTTTTTTGATAAATTTAAATTTGGATGAGAATTTTTTATGGAGAACAAAATTTATCCATTTAAAAATATATTGTCGTAAAATATATTTTAATTGATAAATTATATTTTTTATTTAATTTTTCTTTTTTAATCTTTTAATTTAAATTACTTAATATTTTAACATTTTAGCACACGCATATATATCTATATTCGACAAACGATCAGATTGTAATAAAATAATCAGATGTTATCATTCAAATGTAAAAAGGAAAAATTCGAATTCGAACTGACTTAAGGGTAGTATTAGTAAGGAATATAAATTATGATAACAAGTGTAATAATTATTTAAATTTAAATTCCGAACAATATATTTATATGGTATTTTTATTCACTCTATCCAGGATTGTCTTTCTTTTGCTTGATAGACTTATAAGAATCAGAGATACCGTCACTTGACGTGATGAACTGAGGCAACTGGTTCTAGATCCAAAGATGTTATAAATGACACTAGTCAGTGCTCGAAAAACTCCTTTAAAACTAAGGGGGCCGGAAATCACCTTAATTTTTTAATATATAATGGTAAAAATATATGTAAACAGCCAAATTTTAGAAAGAAGCTTTTTAGACCTTATAGGTACCTTAGATTGTAAAGTTGTTCGATCAAAAAATTATAAACAATATAAAGAAAATAAAGGTCCTCCAAAATGTTTTATTTCTAATCAAAATTTCAAATTTTCCTATTTGAAAAAGATTCTTTCTGAATGCCAATCCACTGTTCAGACGAAAGCATTCCTTGAACAAGCCCGAAAATTGATTTAGCTTCAGCACAGGTACGGCATCCTAATTTTCCTGGACGACACAATAAGAAATTGTATTTTGCCACCCATTTCTCCAATTACTTCTTGCTCCAAACTGCAGGATAATCGTGATATTCTCAGTTCGATGAGGACCAGTTAAACCAAGGTTTTGGGAGTACGGTGAAATGATTAGAGACGGAGGCGAAGAGGACGGCATAGAGGAACTTTTCCAAATAGTCACTGGAGTGGCAGAACGGAAATTTAGGAGGAGATGATTTCTGAAGAACAGTCAGTTTAGCTTTCTTCAGTCTCTTTTGTGGCGGCGGACCATTGTCATCCATTATGCTACCACGTTGGTTACAAATAACAAGTGTTGATTGTTATACCTGTTTACAAATTATAAGGGAATTATTATATTGATTAAGTGAATATATATATATATATATATA